>JAVCKT010007755.1:0-38480 GCA_032273925.1 Rhynchotus rufescens
CTTCCTTCCTTCCTTCCTTCCTTCCCGCCTTCCGTCCCTCCCTCCCTCCCTCCCTCCCTCCCTCCCTCCCCCATGGGATACCGCATCCCCTGCCCCTTTATTTCGTGTTCTCTTGAGCAATATCCATTTTATTGCATTTTGTGAGGCCTTGCTGCCTAAACACCCAGGGCAGGTTGTGACCCCCTCTTATCCAGGTGCTTACCCCCTCAACCCAGGTTGAGTTTTCGGGATGGACCTGGACCTGGGAGTCCATGTATTCATATGAACCAAATGCTCACAGCCTGCGTGTTCGGAACACGATGGGTTGTTTCCCTTTTCCTCCCCTTTCAAAATGACCATAGCTGCTCTTAACCTGGATTTGAGAGATCTTCTTTAGGGGCTGACCACAGTGGTTTTGGAGGCGTAAGGTGGGTCTGAATCACTTCTAGAGGCTTGGCAAAGCTCAGTCTGTCTCAGTTTGGTTCTCCGTGCAGATGCTTCCAGCGGTTGCAGCACACACGTGGCTCGCCTGCGGATGTGGAATGGTTAAAAGCCCTCGTGCATCCCTAGAAAAGGCACCCCGCTAAAACAAAGCAGCACATCAAAGGAAAGCAGGTCCTCCGGGAATAATCCTCCTTACTGTATGCGGTTTAGGACCAGCTGAATCCCTCTGAAAAGCCCAAGCGGGCGCGAAAGCGAGAGAAAGACCCTTCTTTAGAGGAAGCCTGTCCCTCTGTTTGACTTTGTGCAGCCGGGATCCGAGAGAAAGGCTCCGGCGGCGCGTCCAAGTTTGTGCTGAATGGCTCCTTTGGGCGCGGAAGTGAGCGCCGCGGATGCTCCCCGCCGCCCGGCCCGCGTAATGAGTGTGGCTCTGTTCTGCCCTGCTGGAACGAGACACATCCCTCTTTCTAGGTCACTAAGTTAATCAAGTCGAGGATTTCTGTCCATTGTCCTCCTTATCAGTCACAGCTGCATTTGCGTTAGGGGGCTTTCTGTTCCTTTAAGCCTCATTCATGGGCTGGTTTAAATCCCTTCCCCGGGGTGCAAAAGCAAATGTGTTATACGGCCATCTCACGGCCCACGCTGAAACACAATCTGTCTCCATCAGAACACGTTGAGAAGCAGATGCAAGAGGAGCGTGGTGGCGTTGATACACCCCATACCTGGGGCTGAAACGGAGGCTGAACAGGTAGAAAGCTGCATTTGCTGTGGGTGATTTTTTCTCTGTTTTGTCACCTTGATGCCTTGTTGCATTGTCGTCAGTGCGAACCCTAATGTCTGTGTAAGCTGTAGTTATCCACAGGCCTAAGGAATTACCCTTGAGTTACCTAGGGACAGCACAGGAATGACACAGATCCATCCTGAAACGGCGTAAGATCAAGGAGCTGCAGAGGTGTCTGTAGAACTGAATTTCCCTTAAATTAAGCGTTTCTGTTGAGTTGGGGTATCATGCTTTTCAAAGCTATGTTACCATTAATGATAACACATGAAACACAGCTTAAATGGAAACACTTTTTTTTTCTTTTTTCCTGAGTGACATTATGCAGCCTTCCCGTACAACCTACTCGTTAAAGGGTTAATCCTTCTCCTAGGGAAAAGGAGTCTATGAGGGCATGTCAGACTCCGAGGAGTGCCGTGTTGGCAGGCAGCAGCACAACTGATATTCTTGTGGCTGCCTGTGAGTGGTGGAAGAAATGCAGGGCCTGGAGTAAGTAGTTCAGTGTCTGTAGGTACTTGCTGCGTGTTCATCTGGTGTTGGCAGCTGCAAAACGGGGTGGTCATTGACCAAGACCTGCTGTGGATCCAGAGCACTAAATACACGATTAAAACTGTCCCGGGCCCCCCGTGTACCTAGAAGCAGGTGACAGGCAAGCTGCAGTCTGAGCAGTTTAGTCCTCGTTTGTCCATTTTAGCCTGTGGTTTCTAGCAGTGCTCTTCCATTAAGCTGCTTTGGTTTAAAAGCATGATTTGGCCACAAGGATGCTCCTCACAGCCCTTCGAAGCAGGGCACAGCACTTCCCCGCTTTGGGTTAGTTTTCTGCCTTCTCCTTGACCCCACAACCGACTGGTTTAGAATGAGTCCATATGAATCTCTACATCTTTTATAAATGAGGGAAATGTGTTTTTCTTTCACGTGAAGGGAAATACAGAAGCTATCTAAGCCCTGGTGGCTTCTGACACTCACGCCAGGCGTCTCTCTTCCAGTGTGGTCGGCATTAGACCCCTTTGCCCAGGCGGCGGAGCTGGGCGACAACACGCAGAGTTGCTGTGCCATAGACAGCACACGTAACTTCGTATGTAGAATTATGTAGAACCTCTATTATTCACATAAAAACCTTCATATGAAGGGTTTCATATAAAAACCTGTGTATGTAGAACCTATATTATTCATATAAAGCAACTAATTTTGCCAGGGTATCTCATTTCCCGGGGGGATGAGGGAAGCTCTGTGAGCAGAGGCTCTGGCTGACCAGCTGGCCCTGTGCAGTCGGTTTAATTTGGGCATGGCTATGTCAAAAATAAAATCTGTAGGCCCTGTTTCCTTAAATGCTGAACCAGATCCATCCCACTCTTCATGATGCTTCCCCTGCCCTTGATATTCATGATATTCCCATGATATTCATGGTGTCATCCTAAGAAAGCGCCGACCGCTTTCCGCATCCCAGAGTGAGCAACACGGAGCAGAGCGTCCTACGAGCGGATTTTGGGGTGATTTTTGGGGATCCTCGGTACAAATGCAGCCGTGGATGGGATTCCCAGCGGCCCTCCCACCCTCTAGGTCTGGAATGGCTCTGCCGAGGTCAATGCCGCTATCCCAGAACCCGCCCAGGCTTTATGGCTTCCCTCAGACCTGGGTTTCCTCACGTGGAGCAAAGAGGGAACAGGGGAGGAAGGAGCAGAGAGGAAGGTCGGGGCGCCCGTAGCCGCCAGTGCAGAGCCTGGGCCCCCGAGCCCTCCTCTCGAAGCCTTTGCAGGCACTGAACCGTCTCTGCAGTCAAATATCTGCGTTTGCAAAAGAGGAGAAGGGGCTCAGGAAGAAATGAGGAAGATTCACCAGGAAGCACCTGATTCCTGGTGCTGGCAGCTCCGAGCAGCTTGCTCCAGGAGCAGCTTCGCTCGGCCAGCTCCAGAGGGTCCCTTCCCACTCTTCTTTCTTCCGCTCCATCCCAGATGATCATGTAAGGTTTGCTGAAGTGGAGGCTTCAAATTCGTGCAACTCAGATGGGCGGGAAGCCCTGCCTGCAGCCCGTGGCTGGAGTTTTAGTGCCAGCTTAGTTTTATCCTAAGAAGTCAGTGAGGAGCAGGGGGACACTAAACTGCTTCCGTCTCTCTTAACCAGCGCTTTGTATCCGTTTAACTACATTAGCTTAATTAAACGAAATGCCAAGTCTCCGGTGTGGCCGGAGCAGCATTCCTTGGAGCTGCCGGTGCTTTTACGTGTCCCGGCTGCGTGCGGAAATGCTGCGAAGGCTGGCTTGCCCATGCGGGCCCTCACGCGCATGAATCCCGCCACGCCACTGCCCGTGGTGGGGCAAAAATCCCCCCGTAAGCCCAAGGTGCTGCCCTGGCAGTGCCACCCCCCGCCGCGGGAGCCGTTTCTGGGCAGAATGGGGTTTTTGAGTTGGAGCTCGTGGATGAGAGCGTTTCGGTGCGCGCCGCCTAAACCGTTTACATAACCTATTTACATATGAATGCAAACATTGCGGGCTTTATATTAGCAGCCCTTGTTGCTGCTCATCACTATGCATGGAGAAAGGCATCGGCGTCTCTCGTAGCATCTACAAAATTATAAATATGTGATAGAGTAATTACTGATTTGGAAATCCAAATTATATTAAAATGATTGTAGCATCTGCATCTCCCCAAACCTCTGCGTTTGTCAGTTCTAATCTTTTATTGCTCAGGCGATAAACGCGGAGCTGGTGTCTGCTTTGCACAGTTACTTGTGACCTCCTTCCCCTTCCTGCCTCCCTCCCAAAGTGGGGGTGGAAGTGGGGCTGTGTTTTGATGCCCTTAACAGCAGGAGGGCTTCGCTACCCAGATAGTCCCAGTGGGTCTCTGCAGGTTTGGGTCGCTCCTGTAGATAATAACAATAATAATATGGGATTTATTTCCATCTGTGGATCTCATGCGGCTTTGCGGAGAGGTCAGGATGATGCTGGATGAAGAAGATGCACCGAAGGGTGAGTGGTGGCCCCAGGGTCACTGCCTGGAAGCAGCGGTGGTGGCGGAGGCCCCTCTGCTGCTCCCACTCACTGTGTTCTTGCTCTCACCTACGTGCAGCAGCGGGAGCAGTTGTGCGGGATGCAGCGGTGCCGGATAGACATGGCATCCATCCCACCTGCAAGGCAGGACTGAGCAAGACCCCGCGCCGCCACGGCGGGGAAGACCGGGAATGACCGGGAATGATCGGGAATAAATAGGGTTAGTTATTTGGCACTCCGGAGCAAGCAGAACGAGGCTCCCCGGAGACCCCAGGGTGTTCGGGAGCCACCTTTGAGCAGCAGCTCCACGGGTATCTTGCAGCTCCCGGGGCTGTGGCTCGCTGCGTTGGTGGCCTTTAGCTGGAGAGCTAAACATCCCGTGTCCAGGCTGCCGCAGGGACAGATATGTTGGGGATTGGGACCAAAAAAAGGATAAAATGGACCAAAAAAGGTTTTTTTTTCCCTCACCGGTCAATATTTCAGGTTTTGCCTGTCGGTCTGCTCACACTAAATGTTCTCAGCAGTGTCCATATGTCCGCTCTGGCTAACTCAATGTGCTCAAGGGCACTGCTGCATGTGTGGGCAGCAGTCTAAAAGTCATAAGAATAAGAGAAGAGCCTAAGAGTTTGTCTATGAATTTCTATTAATGTTGTTTTATTGCAAGGAGAACAAGATTGAGGACCTCAGATCATAGACTCATTGAGCTCATCTAGTCCAAGCCCCCTGCACACGGAGGCTCACCTAGAGCAAGTGGAACAGGATTGTTTGACTGATCACACAGGATGCCACTTGTGAATTAACAGGATGGTTTTGTTGAGGTGTCTTCACCCTCAACTGCTGCTTTCGATGCTTGAGCTCCAATTCTTGCTCATTTCTTACTGGTGAAATAGGTTGGAGAGCCAGGCTTCAAAAAGGGATGTCAAAATAAGCTAAAAGAGGGTGTCTTCCTACTCTTTACTTTAAAATTTAATCCATGGGCCAACTAGGAATGGTGTCGGGCAGGAAAGGGCAGAGTGTTGAGGCAAAAACCTAAGGAATGAGGTCCTCACCGTTTCCACCAGCTTTTTACAGGTCTGTCAATGCAAACATCAACATCAATGCGTGGAATTGGATGCACCAAGAAGTCCAGCAGCGGCTTCATGGGCTCAGGATGGACAAGGGCCCAAAGCCACTTGGCAGGTCCCTCCTGACCTGGGGAACGTGGCAGAAGCCCTTGTGCGGATACAGGTAGTTTTCTGGCCTTTTCCTGGGTGATGAAGAGCTACACGGTGACAGCTTCTGTCTGGCGAGGGCCACCCCTTGGGTCTTCTTCTGCAGAGAGAAGAAATGTTCCTCCAAGCTCACCAAAGCCTTCCTGACTATGGATCCAGCTTGTCCCATGGACCCGGGCAGCAGCTTCTGACCAGACATTGCCATTGTAAGAGCTTTCTTTTCTTGTTTATTCAAGGCTAGGGCCAGATTTCCTCCCCCAAACTGATTCTCTCAGGAAGGCAGCGTGGAGTAGAGGGTGAGGATCCTTTGGGTGAGGATACTTGTGAGGATGCAGCATTTTGCTGCTGATCCCTGGAGATGTTGGTCGCTGCAGTGCAGGAGGAAAAGAAAATAACATAAACCTAGGGCTCACCTGCACAGGGTAAAATATTGTTTTTATTACAATATTCCAAAGAGGCTTCGGGAAGATGACCTGCTCATCCCTCAGATGTAATGGGGAAGGACGGGAAGGCGGGAGCGCTCGGATGGGCCATCCCGCCACAGCCCCCGCATGGCTGCAGCGCCTTGCCGTGAAATGGAGGCTTTCCCTGGCTTTTATTAAGCAGCAGCAGCTTAATTAAGTTTCTCCTGCGTGCAGTGAAGCCGTACAGCTGAATGTAGGTCAGGCCCGAGGAGCTGCTCCCTGCTCTAGCAGCTGCCTGAGGAGCAAGGATGCCGGATTTTGGTTCTGTTTGCTGTGCTGATCTCTTTCCTCAAGGAGCTAAGAGGTCTCCTCCTCCTCCTCCTCCTCGGGGGAGCCCCAGCTTGGCCTGGCCCCTCGGGACCTCATGAGTCACCGGTGCCACCAGTGTCGCCACCTCCAAACGCTCCTCAACCGCGCGCTCCCCAGCTCACTTGCTTTGTTAGCCCACCCGGATTAAAGGCATTCGGGAAGGACTCTGGCTCCAGCCATTCCCCATGGGCAGCGTCGGGCTTCCCGCCCCCTTCCTGGCTCCTTTGGGATCCATTCCCAGGGTCCCCTCCGCGGCGCGGGCTGAAACTCTGGGATCAGCAGGCGCACGGTGGGAATAGCATCGCTGGCTGGTAGCACAACCCAAGGGCGCTCCACGTGCCTTGCTCATTCTCCTGCATTAAATGTGAAACTGCAGTGACAAACTAATGATACACATAGAAATTTATATAAATATATATATTTATTTCCCGTTTTCATTGGGTGGAATTTTGCCCCGAAGTCACAGGGGGCCATGCAGAAGCAAAGGCTGCCAAAGCCCAAGGGCCAGGACGGAATAAGAGCCTTTTCTTTCTGGGCCGGAGCGGGACCCGGCTGTCGCTTCCGTCCCGGGTGAATTGCTTGGAGCCAGCACGTTCCCTGCAACGTTTGACATCAGCATTCAGAGGAAAGCGGGGTCGTTTCGAGACGTTTCAAAAAGGGATGTTAAAATTTATCTCCCTTTTTACTGGCCCCGCTGCGCCGCGGCACCCAGTGGCTTTAGATGTGTAAGTAATGAACGAGTGAAAGGCGGAGAACAAACGGGAACGACGGGAATGATTTACGGAGGCATCTGATCAATCCGTCCTGCCTCTTTCCGCTTCTCTCGGTCTCCCTGGACTTGGAGGCTGGCACGTCGGAGCGGCATCCTGCCAAGCTTGGAGCATTGACCTGCTGAAGACCTGCTATGGATTTCACAGGTTTTGCCCCATCAAAGGCTCAGCGCGGTGCTGGGTAGGGCGTTTTGTTTTCCTTTCCTCAGGGATACCTGGAATTTCCGGGATTACCGGAGCGCGGAACTGCCAGCAGCTTTTGCATGAGAACGGAGGCGTCCTGGGCCTTTCCATAGCTGCCCCAGGAACCCAGCTCTTGGAAAAATCGATAGGGAAGCACTGAGCTTTCCTGGAAAACTGTGCCTTGGAGCTTTGCATCCTCAGTGCAAGCCGGCCTATGCGCAGCGACTTCAATTCTGTATCTGTAGCACTAGATGCAAAAATCTATATGTCCTGTAACTGCATATGCAAAAGGCAGGTTAGGATTTTAAGGGAGAGGAGCTGGAGGCCACACGGGTAGCTGGAAATTCCCATGGGAATGCTGTGGAAGGGATGGCGTGGGGAGCACGTAGGGATGTGTGAGCCCTGAGATCTCTCAGAGGTTTTTATTTTCCTTCTTTTTTCCTTTCTCCCCATTGTGTTGCTTTAAAGCCTGAGCTGCAGCTGGGGACAGGACCCAGCCTGCCAGGTTCTCTGTTTGTTCAGTGACTTTTATGTTATCCTTCTGTCTGAGCTGGTTTCTCTGCGATGCCAAAGACTGAATCTGTTGCATGTTGATCCAAATCATGGAATGGTTGAGGTTGGAAGGGAACCTCTGGAGATCACCTGGTCCAACGCCTCTTCCTCAAGCAGGGACACCAAGACTTTGCTGACCAGGATCCATCCAAGTGGCCTTTGGAGTATCTCCGAGGATGGAGACTCCAGCCTCCTTGGGCAACGTGTTCCAGCTCTTGCTTAGCTGGAAGACGCTCCATCCCAACCATCCCAATGATCCCAAAGGGATCTTTGCTTTAAAGCCACCTGGGTTTCGTGCCACTGGCACTCACTGGTCACCGACTGGGAAGGGGGACTTGGCTGGGCATGTGCTACAGTGGGACAGTAAATGGCAGTAGGAACGTCGGGATGGGTTCCGTGGTCTTCTGTAAATGGGATTTTTATGGAGGTTTGGCTGGTGGGCCTTGGTAAAGGTCTAAGCAGAAAGCTCCTGAAAAGGGGAAGATGTTTTTCCATAAAAGATGGGCTTTTCTTCCTGGTTTTGTCTGCAGCTCTGCCCGTTGCCATCCAAAACAAGTAAGATAAAGGGATTTTCCCTCTCCCCTATCCTTTTCTTCTATTTTTTTTGCCAACGTGGTGAGACAGAGGCTTTTCTCATGATTGTGCTCTGCCCTCTTTGCCCACCCTCACCTCCCTTCCCTCTCATTTATTTCCTTTTCCCCTGGTTTGGGAGCTGTGACTCCGCTTAGGCTCCCCTTAGGAGGGCGGTTTCACTTCGCTTCCCCCTGACTTTCTCCAGGGTATCTATTCTTTCATTTTCTTTTATTTCCATTTTCTCCTCCCTCTCGGTGCTTCCCAAAGGGTTGGTTTGGAAATGCCACGTATCGACAGGGAAGAGCGGACTCCGAGCTGACTTATTTGCTCTGACAGCCCCTTTCTCCGAGCAGCCATCCGGAGAGGAGGGTGTTTTGTGTTCGGGAGCAGGGCGAGGATGTCTTGCAGCGTCGCCACGAAGGACAATGAATTAAGTCTGTCCCCTACTGTAAAACGGTTAGAAAACAGACCAGACCTTGAGCAACGGGCCTGAGCCTGGGTGTCGTGCCTGCATTAGCGCGCCCGCTCACGTCCAGCCTTTGCGGAAAAATAAAATCCATGCAAAGCAACGTGCTCGGGCTGAGAGGCTCAAGGGAAAAATAAGCTGTTTTTTGGTGGTGCAGGGTGCTCCAGCACTTGCATTCCCTCTTCTATGAACCCTCTCTAGGAGCTAATACAAATAGTTAATACAAATGATGCTCCTTTACCTGATAAAAAATGAAGTGCCCAGATGATAACGCTGGGAGAGGGTCGTTTTTCCCTCTTGGAAACGTAGCATTCCAGACACATCCAGCCCTTGCCATGGACGTGTTTGTTAAAGGAAGGGCCTAAAATAAACATCACCTGCCAAGGTTTTTTTTTTTTTTCCCTCCTCCTTTTTTCTCTTTCGGTAAATACATGAGCAATGTCAGCACTGGAGGGGGAAAAAAAAAGAAAGAAAAAGATGCCAGAGCAGGAATAAGCAGCTGTTTATGTCTGAAATGTTCCTCCCTCCGTGACCTTGTCACTTAAAAATCACAAAAATGTTGCCAGGGGAAGGAATGGAAATGCTCCCAAGGGGAGCGCAGGACTGTTCCCTTCGGTTCCTTATCTGTTGGGATCTGAGTCGGGAGATGCGCTCCAGGGTTGAGCCTGGGGCCAGGTCTGGGCTCGGGTGCTCCCTGCTGTCCCTTTGTTCCCAGCACAAACAAATAAATATTGGGCAAATTGCTGCCCCAGATTGGTTGTTTTCTGCTGCAGCTTGGAGAATTTCATTGCAAATCATCCCTTTTCTGGTGCCAAGCGTGTGTTGCACTAGACTCACACCTTTCTGTCATATAATTGTGTTTTTCCTATGCAAAGGCGAAAAACAATCCAAGAAATGGGAATTAATATAGCTGGAAGGAAAACATAATCAATGTGATTTTGTTTTCTGCTTGTAGATGAGGGAGGTTATGCTTGGAGGATAAATTTTCCAGAGGAAAATTATTTTCTCAAAAAAAAAAAAAAAAGGAATAATGGGGGCCTCTCCTTTTGGGATGCCAGGAGCTGGGAAGTGGAGATCTCTGTGTCTTACAAAGCGGGAGCTTGGGGAGTTTTTTTGGTTGCTTGGTTTGTTCTTTCTGTTGCCTCCTTGCCACAAGGCTGCTCTGCTCCCGCCATCCGATTCATTAGGCAGCCACTAATGAATCCAGTTTAATTTACGGCGCTCGTGGAGGCCACAGGTGACACTGGAGCAGCATCCCAGAGGGAACAGCCGCAGCGACCTGTTCTCGTAGGGCTCTAAGACCCAACCACAGACTTCATCATTTTCCCTCTGTCCTACTTTCTACTGATGTACTTTTTGCGTGAGAGCCAAGGGGTTTCTCTTTGCAATCCCCCCTTTTCCATCCACTTGGAAAGAAAAATTTTATATGTGTGTGAATATATATGTATATGTATTCTTATATGGATATAAATACATGTCAAGACAGACGGGCAGCTTCTTTGGTGCATTGGGTCGTTCTTCACCTCTCTAGCGGTGCCGTCCCCGACGTTCCTTTGCACACAGGAGCGTTATTCACGACGCCGTCTCCCTGCACTCTATAAAACAGGTCACAAAAGCCACTTTTTGCACCCGCTGTGCAATATGTGGCACTTCTCTCTGCATTTTCCTGTCCACTTCGGGTCACAGTTGCCCACAGCCCTCGGGCTACCAGCACTCGAGGGCCTTCTGGAGGCTCCTGACCCCTGTCCTCGCTCGCTCACGCTCTTCCCTGTTGTCCCTTGCCTTGCAGGTGCAGCAACCGGACGCAGTGCGCCGTGGTGGCCGGCCCCGACGTCTTCCCGGACCCCTGCCCCGGCACCTACAAGTACCTGGAAGTGCAGTACGAATGCGTCCCTTACAGTACGTACGTGGGTCGCGCCGTGCGCGCGCGCGCCCCATAGCAAACGGGCACGGGTCCCTCCGGAGCTTCTGGCCTCTCTCGCTGGTGATGACCACGGAGGAACGTGCCCTGGTCCCACCTGCGTTGTCTGGACGGGCGGCGTGGGGTTAGAAGGGCTTTAAATATAGTGTGGGATTGACGAGGAGACGGAGAGCTGACGTTGGGGGAGATTCCCAGTGTTTGGAGGTGGACATTCCTCACTTGTGTGCTTGGGAAGGGAAATTGCATCCAGGCCGCTTGGTTTTTAAAAGCAGAAAGAGTGATCATGGGGAATGACGGCAATATGTGTTGCAAAGGAAATGACAGAGCTGCAAAATGTTAAGCGTAGCTCGGAGTTGGCTTTCTGGAGACACCGAGTTGGTCACCGTCCTCCTACCCAGAACCACATATCTCCAAAAGAAACGGTGACCCTGCTTTCCCCCTCACCTCCCCCAGGATAGCGCCAGCCCCTATCCCACCGGGCCCGGAAGGATTTTCCATGCAGATGTAGTTGGAAGGCACCACCCAAAGGATGGTGGGATGGGTGGGATCATGGGTGTCTCTTCAGGGAGCCTCTCTGCTGCTCAGCACATTGGCATTTGATTTGTGTTGTTTTCTCTGAACAAACTTGAGAGGCTTGGACATGCGATGATGGATTTTTTTTTTTTTTTTCCTTTTTATTTTCCTTTTTTTTTTTTTTTTTTAATGGGATGAGCTATTAAGCCTATGGAAAGGGTGACAACAAGGGCCTCTGGGGCAGACCTCATGAGCTCATAAAGGAGTGCTGTTTTGGAAGCATTGCACTATAAATAAGACCTTTCATTTTGAGAGGAAAAAAGTGGAGAACAACATGTTTTAATGGTCTCGGTGTTGGGGGGAAGCTCTTGGCCATCAGCACAGCAGCTTTTTGGGCTCTACGGGCTGCGTTTGCTCGCGGGTTGGATCGTGAGAGGGGCCCTCGGTCCCTGCCTTGGCTTCCAGCCCCTGGATTTGGGGTCAGTGGCGGCAGCAGGTGCTGGTTTTGCCGACATCAGTCTGGCCTATGGGTTAAGCCAAGTCTGGAGAACCCTGCAAAGGAGCGGGGGGCTCCTCTGGGTGAACAGGCTGGTAGGTGTCAGGAAGAGGCCAAGTTCCTTAGGCGCTCAGAGAAGCTTTGGTGAACTTCTGGTGCCAGAAAGGGTGAAGGGAAGCGATGCTGGAGAATCTCTCTTCTGTTCTGAACCTTTTTTGTTATTATTATTTTCCGTTTATTTATTTCATTATTACTTGTTTTTAACGTGGAGGCTGAAACTGCCTTTCCCAGTTGCTGTGTGCAAGGAAGGAAAGGTCATTTCTTCGCTAGAAATATTCCTCTTAGTGCTGGGAGAAGAGCAGCCGGGCTCACGATATGAATAAAAGCGAGGGCCGGCGAGCGTGATGCGGGGACCCGAATTCAATAATGTTTTATTGCAGCACGGGCAGGCTGAGGTGCATTCAAAAACACTAAATGAAGCCTCACCCGAACTGCTCTGCCGCAGCAGCGGGGCCAGCAAATAGACCGAGAGTGGAATAATGCCTTTTTTTAGGAGAACACCACAAGCCCTGGCAAGCAAACTGCTATTTTCCGAGATTGCTGGTGGGGAGGGAGAAGCCAGCGAGCAAATTGCCACCTGCAAACAAGCAAATGAGGCTGCTTATCCCCATAAGATGCTTTTTTAATTGTTCCCGTCCTGCTACAAGACCTTGTGGTGGCCTCCAGGCTGCCTGGGCTGTCCTGCTGCCTTCCCGGGCACTGTTTGCCCGCTGGGAATGCTGCCGGATCCGTCCAGCAAACGGGCACGTGGCGTCTTCGCTTTATTCAATTGTAGGTTGTTTATTTCATTTTTTTTTTTTTCACCCAGAAAAACACCATAGAAAATGATGGGCTGCCCGAGGGGGTTAAACAAAGCTATGGGTACTGTGATCAGTAATAGATAATACATGATTTCTTTTATATATATTTATATATATAGATATATATAAAGTAATTACATAAATTTATATATAATATATAAAATTATATATATTTATAATTGTATATTTAAAAAAAGTTAAGGAATAAATCGTCACCACCACCACTTCCCTGAAGCCAGTCACCCTTTTATTCTTTTTTTTTAGTTAAATAAATGATCTGCATGCGAGCGCTAGGAACACGTATTACTAATGCAATAATAGCAGTAATAATAATAAAAGTTAGCTATTGATAACTCCAGGAGTGAGTTGAGCCTTCTGACGTTGGAGCTGGACATGCCCCGGTTCACGGCCTGTTGACGGAGGTAGGGTTGTTAGTTGGATCATCAAGGAGACGCAGGCCCCTCTGCACCCTTCAGACCTTCCTGGCGTTCGGGTTTTCCATTCCTCAGTCCATGGGAAAACACGTTTTTGTGCCGTTACCTTCTTGGTTCCGGAGCTGGAGGCCGAGCTGGGCCGTGGGCTGCGAGCTGAGGTCACCTCGTGGGGCCCTCGGTTGGCACAGCTCCGTGGGCTCCACGCAGCCCCAATCCGTCGCTCACAGCCTCACCACGAAGCATTAGGCCAGGAAAGCACCTTCTGGCTTCCCTATGGGTTGGGGAAATTCCCAGGCTTGTTTTCCCCTTCGCTTGGGAAGCGCCGGGGAGCTTTCAGGGGGCCTTGGAGAGGTTGGCGTGTGTGTGAGGGAAGGGGCGTCTCTGGCGCCGCCGTCCTCTCCTGCTCACAGAGTTTGCCTCGTGGGCGGGCCGGCTTTGAACAGGCCATTTACGGCCGCCAACCGTAAACAAGTCATTTATGCCTTGCCCCCGTTTCGTGCTTTTTTCGTGATTTAGGGCCCCGTCAGGTCTCCTTGAGGGCCCTGTAATTGGTTTCTTTACAGCAGCTGAAGGTGGAAAACGGCGATGAGCCGCGGGACTCATCTCATTTTGTGCAGGTTATGGATATAAGGGAACGACTTAATTCCTAATGCAACTTCAGGGCGCGCTGTGTCTTCCTGTCCAGCCTTGTCCCACCACAGCTCATCAGAGGCGTTGAGTTGGGACGGAATTGTGCTTAAAATCCCCTTTAAACCTGTTGCCCGGATGCCTTCGGCCTCGATCGAAGGCCATTAAATCACCGGGAAACTTTCTTTCAACATCAGCAAACTTCAAGGCAGGTTGCTGCTAACCTGGGGCTTTTCTTATTTTTTTAAGTGATTAGTTCTTTTCCTGGGAATTCATCTTCGTGGCACTGCTCCTGACACGGTAAATAACTAATATCTTCTTGGCTAATAACGGAAATTGCTGCCACGCCGGGCTCAAAGAACGATGAAATTTCAGTGGATTTTCTCCGTGTTGAAGGGGAGAAACGAGGGGATTTGGGACACTTGTGTCAACCAGTCCTTTTCCTCCACTAATTCCTACCTTTCTGTCAGGTCTGCCACTGCATCTTGGCCACCAGTTCAGCGTGGAAACGTGCCTTGCTGGTGTCCCTAGCAGAGCTGTCGTTAAGAGGAGCATATATTTCTTATCTTTAATAAACTATTGTCTAAATTGTGCTGTTAGGCCGAGCGCTCTCCGGAGACGTGCGTATGGATTTCATGCGTTTTTATAACCGATCTTCCCGGAGATAATATTTATATTTCCAGATTTGGCTCCTATTATCCTTTCATCTCTCTTTCAATAACTGTTGCGAGGGTTTCTTTCGGCGGCGCGAGCAGCGTAAGGAGATTAAGACCATCCTTGCCAGGTGCTATTATAAATCCACAAAAGAAATGAAATACATTTATTGGGTTTTATTCCAGCCAATGGGGAGAACAGAGTCTCTGTATCCAGTGGTTAAGTTTGGGATTGAAGTTCATTTCTTTCAGCGCAGGAAGGAGGGGGAATGCGAGTGTATTAAGTCAAATCCCTTTAGTGGGCAAATACTGGAACGCATCTTTCCAGAGCTAAAAATACAACTTTGTTGAGTTGCTCTATATTAAAAGGGCTCCCAGGAAGACAGCCAAACGGGTCTGAATTATTATTATTATTATTTCTTTTCTTTTTTTTTCTTCTTTTTTTCACTCATTTCCTCTGCTTTCCTTGCTAATAACATTTCCAGGCCACTTCTAACATCAGCACTGGCCGTCATGAAAGTGCTTGTGCCTGAAGCCCTGGCCAAGGAGGCAGCCATGGCTTTGGCTTTAGCTTTGGCTTTAGCTTTGGGTTCTCCTTCCAGGAGGAGCTGGACATGGGGGAGCCACCGAGGCTGTACCCAGGGCATCCTGTTGGAAAAAGCCCGTCTCCCTTCTCCTTTCCTTCCCTAAACTGTGGGAAACAGCCAAGAAAAATCCCAGATTATCCGGAAACGTCCAGCGCCTCAAGGAGCACCACGTGCCCCGGTGTGGGTGGTGCAAATCCTTGCTGCAGGACCAGCGTTTCCCAGCACGCCGGAGCAACAGCCTCCTGTGCTCTGCTTTTATTTCCCCTTTTGATTATTATTGTTTTTCATTTGTGATCAGTTCCGATTAGGAAAGATTTGTGCTGCTGGATTTCCCAGATGTCTCTCTTGCTGAGGGTCCGAACTCATTTCCCCCTCCAAAGTATTTTTCCTTCCAACTTAAAAAAAAAAAAAGAAAGAAAAGCCTTTAATCTCGTTTATCTTTAATTTCTCTGTTCCGCTCCACAGGGCCACATAAAAGGATTTACCTGGCGTGTTTATCCCGTCCACTCTAATTGCAAATTCCTTTGCAGCTCTCGGGTTTCGCCGGTGATCCCCGGAGGTGCCTCCTTCCAGTTTGCCTTGCAGAGGGCACCTGCCTGGTGTTTCGCACTGCTCCCATGTGGTTACGGTTCAGCAGCACCTCATGAACTGCCTGGTTTTAGTTTCTGGGGCGCCTTGAGAGCTCTCCGGTGCCACGACCACGCTCTCGTTCAGCAGAACTGGAGCCCTGGAGGGCTGGTGCACCCCGACCCAAACCAGGTTGCCCTTAGCATAGGGCAGGTTGGTGTTTTATCCCTTTACCTCGGAGTTGATGTGGTTTCCCAGCTGAAGTTGTGTGTTGGGGGGTGTTTTTAGTGGTTATCATGGAGCAGGGGATCCACGTGCTGGTGCTTTCACAGCAGTGAGTCGGTGTTCCACGCAGAACCCAATGAAAATGCCTGCAGGTTCCTTCCATAGTTATCATGTTTAAGTTAAATTGGCATCTTAAGCCTGCGTTTTCTTTTGTTTGGGATTTTCTTTTCTTTTTGCAATCTTAATAAAGATGTAGTTGTCTTTGGGCACGTGTCTTTGCCCAGAGCCTGCGGAAGGACCTTGGACTTTCTGCCATTGACTAGGAGAGCCTGTGGATGCACAGACCTGTGCTGACTTGGTTATGAAAGCAGGGGAGCCTGTGGCTTCCAGTGTGCACGCTGAGAAATTCAGGGCACATCAGTGACGACAGGGAGATATGTTCCCAGTGTGGAGCAAACGTGGAACTTTTTCCTTCTTTTCTTGACAGGGACTACTTGCAGGGTCCCAGACCAGTTGTAGAAGATGCAAGGCAGCCATCCACCTTTTTTTATATCCACTTTATGTTAGGAAAAGAAGGAATACCATTTTTTTGTCTATCCCTGTTGAACAGCTCCATTGACCTAGAGTCAGCCGCTCTGCCTGCGCCTACAAACACCTCGGCAAGAAATCTTAACTTATATCCCATTTATTATGTTTATTAACACTTATGAAGGTGTTGCCCCAGTAGCCCTATGGGAGGAAGATACTGAGGATGAAGAGCAGGACTTGCAGGCGCTCCCTAAATGCAGCCTCCCAAGCGTCGTGAGCGACCTTGGCCATCGTTGGCTGCGGCGTGTGGAAGGGAAAGCTCCAGCAAACTGCTCTGCAGCGTTTCTTCATGTGCATGTTGATACTCATGTTAAAATGGGCTTTCACAGTCAAATTCTGCCCAAATCTTATCAATTATGAATGGCTGCATGGCGACAGATGGTCTGTATTACTGTTTTTAGGAATGAGTGATACGTTTCAAATGAGAAACACATGTTGCTCAGCAGCTTGAGCTGCCACTTATGAGAAGAGAAGCAACTCCCTGACCCTTTCTTCCCCTCCTGTTGCTGGATAACATCCTATTTTAATAACCTGAAAATGGAGACCGTGAAATCCTGCCCCATGGAAGGCTGTGAGCGAGCGTGGGTTCCGGTGTAAGCGGATCCTGCCCTTGCTCGGCGCAGTGGGAGCTGCACCTGTTTGGGCAAGGGTGAAATGCGGATTCGCCGCGCGAGTATCCATCAGGATTTCCTGGGGGCCTCCGTGACAGCGCGTCGGGCAGACCCGATGTGGCACAATTGTCCTTCAGCTCTGTGTTGCTGGAAGGTAAGGTTGGAAAGAGACGTTGTGGGCCTTAAAACCAATTTATGTCACGTGAGCGTTGGTGGGTGCTCCATCAGGTGCTTGGCTTGGGTGAAGATGCCGTAAGTCCCTTCAAGAACATATTGGTCCTTTCAGTCTGGACCTGTGACGTGGCTTGCTTTTAGATACAAACGTTCCAGAAATGTTCCAGAGTAAATGGAAGATTGTCATGGAGTGGAAGTGGTGCTCCTGGAGCAACTTGGCAAGGCCGTGATGCGTTTGCATTCACATGAAGGAGTCCTCGGGAACAGGATGGACCATCTTGGAAACCACGTTAAACTCTAAGTGTCTGCCTGTTTTTGCTGCTGACATCAACGTCTCGGCGCACACGTTGACTGGGAACAAATACCCAGCTGCAAGAGGGGTGTCCAGCTTGGTGGAGAGCCGCATGTTAAAAATCCTCGTCGTTTTTACAAAACATGCTGCAAAAAACCCTCTTGGTGGTCTCTGATGCAAAGTACGTATCATTAAGGCACATATTGCCAGAACGAATGAGCCAAAGGTTGTGGCCTTTCAAAAATAAACTCACAATCCGTTGCTTACTTGCAGGCTTACAAAACTGCTGCAGCACGTCGGCCAAAACGGGGAGGGAGAGGCTTGCATGGTCACCCTCTTGCTTCCCCAAACCCTGCTTAGCATTCATGACATAGGAAAATACTCATTTCTGTGCCTTTAAACTCAATCATATTTGTTATTCCCTCGCTGAATTTAGTGCTTATTCAAATGCGCTCGTTGTTCTCCCAGAAAACAGGTTCTGGCTCCATTTGTTCAGTGCAAAGCCCTTCCTTACTGCCCAGATAACACAGTGTTATCTTTCTCGGGTGATGCTTCACCATACAAAGCAATCTAAAACCCAAGGAAGCGTGCCAAGAGACGCTGGGCAAAAAGCCCGTACACAAAGTTTGAGCTTCCTTCCCATAGCAGTGCAGCATTTGCACAGCCCTCTCTCCAGGCAGAGAAAACAAATCAAAACAGAGCACTGAAGTCAACCAAGAAATACCAAGTACCTGAGATTTGGTAGCTTCCTACCTGAGTCCACAGAAATTAGGCCTACGACTGTCATTAAACACTGTGGAGATACAAACTATCTGCAGAGAAGATGGTTCTTTCTTTTTTTCCCGCTTTGTGTGTGTGAGTACTAGGAGATTTTAGGGCGAAAAAAAGTGTTGTTTCTTTCCCTCTTCTGTTCTTTTTCTTGTCCCCTTTGACTCTCCAATTCTCACTTGCCTAGTAATATACATAAATGGGGGACAGCACCTATGGCTTTGCGGGCGTCCACGCTTAAATCCACATGATTTTGCTTCCACTTGCCCTCCCTTTTTAGAATCCAAGGCTTTGGGAGGATGGTAATTTGCCAAACTTCGGATTTGCTGTGAATCATTTTCCTCATATATATATATATATATATATATATAAAAGGATATATTTTTTTATATATATAAGAGAAATATCTACATGGAGTCGAGAGGCTGAGGTTTGCCTAGTTTCCCTTGCTGTTTGCCCGGAGCCCGATAGGTCTCCAATTAAATTTTCCAATATTGAACAAGAGCAGAGCGATCGTGTCAGCTCTTCTACACAGGACTATTAAATTACAGGATGTAAAAGTGGCTAACGATGATTCAGAGCAATATTATGCCCCGGTTTGGTGTTTATTGCAGTTAAAAGACGATTTGAAGAGGCTGCCTTCGCTGCCAGCTGCATGGTCGTTGATGATCAATAAGAAAGCTCAAACCCAAAAGGGCCTTGGCTCTCAATACACCTTCCATTCGAAAGTTCCCGAGTTCCCAGATGGAATTGTGGATATGCAATGGCTCTAAAAGTAAGGAGGGATTTGCTTGTTTTGTTGTTGTGTTCGACCAACAGGGCAGATTCAGCTAGAAATGACTCCTGACGCGTGAAGAAAAATCAGATGCAAAGGTGACGGACTCGCTTCTAAATGCACTTAATTGCTCTGACCTCAAGCTCTGTGTCTCCCAATTAACATGGGCAATAAATGAATGTCCAAATAGTATTTTGAAACCCACGAAATCAGCAGCAGAAGCCAAAATTGCTACTTCCTCTCCAGGCTGACACTTGTACTGCAAGCAATAGCTTTAAAAGCACCGTGCAAGCTCTTTGCCCCCAATGGCTCTGCCCAGCATCACTGCTTTAAGAATTCATTTCTGGAAACAACTGAGCAAGGTGATAAACATCAAATTCAAAATTCAGATTAGTTGCATTAAATTCAATTCAGAGTGCCCAAAGAATTTGGAGACAGAGTTTTTTGTTTTGGTAAAACAAAGACAATTAGAGCCTCCTTCTCACAGCCTGCAGGTTTCCTTTTAACTGCAATAGCAATGATTGCATTTGGTCCGTAAAAGCACAGGCATTAATGCTGCAAAGAGGGATGTGCCACAGAACATGTTGAATTGGAAGTACCTAAGAGAAAATGAACGCGATACTTTGACTTTATTATATGGAGACTTGGCTCGCTGGTGCCATTTAAATAAATAAATATGCAAATATCCCTTGCTCCGAAGCACAGTTTGCTTGACAAGCCCTCGATTTTTTTTCACACGTTAATTAAAACCCAGCGACATCCGCGTGCTGCTTTGCCCGACGGTGCCGGTACTGGCACCACTTGTCTGTTCAGTTCAGAAAGGCTGAGATCTGGGCTGGAGGATGCTCCCAGTGGGCCTTCTAGGCAGACTGTTCTCCCAGTAGGAATGGAGCTGGGAAGAGGGTCTCATCCCTGCTGCTTGAGCCTTCGAGACATCCCCCTACCCTCAGTGCAGACAAAATTGCTTCTCAGTTCTCCAGGAGATATACTATGATACGTGCTTGCACAGAGACACCGATTCCATAGTTTTCTAGCACCGTCATGGAACAGTTGGGATTTTGTGGCAGGTTAGACCCAAAATCTGCTTGAAGGGAACTTAAAATTTTGATTGCGATGCGTTCTGGATCACAACTGGTACCTGCTGCTGGAAGCCCATCTTGCCCACAGGTTTCTCCAAAGTTTACTTCTGTGGTTCTCCATCATTTTTGGAAAGGACCAGCAATATCAGTAACACATTTTGTGTGCTTGCGGCACGTAATTTATCTCAGAATGGCTCCGAATAAGCTCACAGTGCAGCCCAGTGTCTCCATAAGGTCTAGCTTGCAAGAGATGGTTTCTGCTGCCTTGCTTGATGGTGATCCTGAGATTGGCGGGTGACCCTTGCAAGCAAAATAGCGGAAGCATTTTCTTCCATTGAGTGCGAAATCATCATTATTTAGAGGTTTTGGTCACCCTTTCTCTTCTGCTGCCCTTGACAGCTTAGCTTCTAAAGGCGGAGCATTTAAATCCCATTTCTGTTTACCAGGGGAGCAATTTTGCCAAGTGTATTGATGTGAAGATTTCATTGTCTTTAAGCAAAGTGGCCAAATAAAATAATAATAAGCCTATTGATTGCGCTGCTGCACGTCGTAGCTGATGATAAGTGTATAAACTCATGGGCAGTTCTCAACTTGGAAATTGCTTTTAATGAGCTGGGAAGATTAACCAGATGGGATCCAATCGCTTCTTTCTTTTTTCTTTTTTCACATCCTGTCATCCTTCTCTCGTTGGGTTTCCCTTCTTTGCAGAAGGTTGAAGTCACGGATGTTGTCCTGCAAAAATGGCCGATGCCTCCATCTCCCATGGATGCCTGTGTGTCCGAAATGAAGGTGCTGCTTTAATGCATGACTATTACTGCAGAGCCAAGAATTCCCTTTCCTAAGTTTCTTTTACCTCTTGGTGACGTGAAGAGCTCTTGCCATGGTTTGCCATGCAGCACTGTAGGGGAAGCAGGGCTATGGTGGTTGTGGAGATCACTTGGACCAGTTGCATTGTTTCTTTTGGGTTTTGTTCTGTTTTTGAACATGATTGGAAGAGGAGGAAAGAGATTCATATTTTCATATTGATATTTTTTTCATATTTTTTGGATGTTGTTAAATCTTTTTTGCTCTTGTTCATGCCCGGACTCCCTCATGGTGGGTCTTCACATGATGCCTAAATGTGCCTGCATGAAAGAAACACCTGGTGCTTTTTCCTTAAGGAACAAATCAAAAAAAAAAAAGGAAGAAAAGTAGAAAAGCTGAGCACCTTAAAATTACTTCCAGTGAAATATGCTTTTCCTCTTTGTGTTTCCCTGCAAGACATGTCTACTGAAAAAGCGCTGACGGGCGGTTCTTGGGTGCTCTGTGTGGAAGCTGCTCCGTACAGCAGACCTCATGTGCAACAGTGTTGAAAATCTAATCAGGAGTGCTTCATGGAGCTGCAAAATGAGGGCTGGAGGAAACTGTGTACCAGGAAAGCAGAGCTGTGATTGCCAGAGAAGGTCACGGGCACCACTGCTCTGCGACTGGGAGCAACTCGCTCGGACGCATGCTGATGGCCATGGAGAAAATCCCCACTGGGTCCTCACCAGGTGGCTGCGGTTTTCCTTTCTGGTCAGGCCCAGCTCCAAAAGAAGGAAAAATGAGGTTTTTGGCAAGGTGGAGAAGGCAGAGTCCTCTTTTCCACAGGTATTTCTTCCTCCTTTGATCCACACAGAGGATCCAGCTGAACTCGGGAGCAGACCTGCTTGAAGAAGCAGTTTTAGAGTGCTGGATGAGGCCTGCATTGAAAATAGTGTTAGGAGGAACAAAATGTGGTAGCTTTACGGAAAAGTCACCTTCCTTTGCTCCAAAACCTGCTGTTTTAGGCATCTTCATATTTCACCTGGGTCTTGAAGGAATTGCTTTGCTCATCTCCTTGAGGAAAATGGGTCCTGTTACCTTAGACCTGTATTTTCTCCATGTGCTTGGTTGTGATGAGACAAGAAATGCAGCCCCACAGCCTCATGCAGGAGGTTCCCCGTGACCCAAACCTGGAAGCATCTGCTGGGGTTAGGAGCTGCTCAGTGGCTCAGCGGCGGGTCCTATAAGCCTATCGGCTCCATCTTCACCTATGGACATTGCAGCTGTCACAGGGAATGCTCCATGGGACAGGCAGCTGCATCCGTGAGAGCAGTGGTTGTGCTGGTGGATGGGTGGCCCCATGAGCAGAAGAGGGCCAAAAAGGTCAGTTTTCACTCCTAAAAGTCCAATTTTCACTCAGGCTCCTTCAAAAAAAACCCTTTGTTGAACCCATGCATGTGGCTCCGAAGGGAATTTCTGAAGATACATTTCAGTGATAAGTCGCTCTGTGGGAAAGGATGCAGCTGGGAGCTGCATTGCAGGCTGCCTCGTGTTTCTGGAGTGGCGTTAGCTCCATGAAAACGTGCTGACACACTGGAAGATGTCTAAATTCCATGAAATCTGGCGCTTGCTGAAGACTGAGCCATGGGATTCCCGGGATAGCACCCAACCTCCTTCTGGAAGGAGGGTAGGATGCTTCAGCTGCTCGTTGCATTGCCCTCCTCATTGAGTTGTGCTGCAAACAAGTGGCTTCATCAGCCTTCGTTAGGCTGCTTTGGCCAAGCAGTTAATTAAACCTTCATTGGCACGATCCAGATCTCATCATCCAGGGGAAACAGAGCTTTGTAGCCCCGTGGGTTGCTGTCATGTTCCTGTTGTGGCCTGTGGGAAATTACAGCCTGTCAGAGGGGTGATGAGGCAGTGCCAGGGATGGGCTCTGGCCACCAGCAGTTCAGCTGTGTGTTGCTGTGCAGCCTCCAGGGCTTCATTTCCTTGAAAACGTTGTCTGTGGGGCCTGCTAAATTGTTTAACCTCCAGCTCTTGCCAGCTATTGCCTCCTCTCATCAGCCCTGGGTTACCCAGGAGAGCTCCTGGCTGGTGCGGGAGTAGGGCTTCTTCTCAGTAGCCCTCCCCGTGCTTATTTAACACTTCTGTGGAAAGCCACGTGTCCAAAAGGCTCCCCGGGACACCCTGTGAGCGATGCTCAGGCTCACGTTGGGATGCTGTGCTCACCTGCACAGCGTCACGGCCAAGAAAGGTGCTTTGTGCTGTGGAATTGTGCGTTTTTGGCACCGTTTTGTGATTTTTTGGCACCGTCATGGTTGGTAGAGGAGGATGGTGAGAGGCTGCGAGGAAAGAGAAAAAGGGAAAGGGAAAGGGAAAGGCAAAGGGAAAGGGAAAAGGAAAGGGAAAGAGAAAGAAGGGAAAGGGCCCATCCGATGCTCAGCCCTAGGTGGTCAGCATGGCCCCAGCCACATTCGCCTCTGGCACCACAAGCTATCTCTGTTTTCTTCCCTCATCTAGTGGAGGCAGAAGAGAGGTTTCCAGAGAGTGCCAGCACCCGCCAGGCATAGCCTTGGCCTCCACACCAGCCCCTTTGACCCCGCAGGGTCCCTCCCGGCCCTGTTTGCTCTTTCCAGATTGCTGAGAACAGAGCTGTGCCCTGGTTTCTATTCCCAGTTTGAGTTTCGCAGGACAAGTAAGTGCGGTTTTGGATCAGCGCGGAGCAGACAGATTTATTGGATTACCTCATAGCAGAGCGAGCGTGTTTCGTTGTCACATGCATATATATTTTCCCCCTTTTTTGAGAGATGTTTTAACCTCCTGATGCCAGGGTGAAAATGCTGCATTGGCTGTGAGATAGGGAGAGGGCACCACACACTGACCGCTCCAATAACGTGCACCAGTAAATACTGTGCAAGAGCTCAAGGATCCTGATTTCTGGATACATAATATATGAGAAGTTAAGCTGTTGCGAAAGCACACAGAAGACTTCTCTGAACCTTCATAAATTCATATGCTTTAAATTAGAAATAAAATAGTCTCTCTTTTCTCCATTAATGGCAAAAATGATAGGTCTTAGCAGTGCCTAATACTCAGCTCACTGCAAAGAGTACCAAATTTCTCTGTATTCGCCACATATATTTTATTGCTGTAATTTGTGGCTCTCCGAAGCAGAATAATATTTTTCCTTCAGTGAATATTCCAGCGCAAGTTAAAGGTCTCCGATGCATTCCTTAAAAGCGACAGTTCATTGCAGCGAGGGCCCTGCTTTATTTAAAACCATACTTATTCATGAGAAAAGAGGCATAAAATCTAACGCCATCCCCGTTATATATGGCATGGGAGCGGAGCAGGGGTTGGAACGGCACCCCTGCACCACATCCGTTGCTTTAGCCAACAAACTTGTGTAGCAAATGAATTTTTATTCAGTGCTGGTTTTCAGGTTTTGTTTTGCTTCGTATTTTTAGCAAATTCAAGTGCGTTTTTAAGCTTCGCCAGGCTGATGCACCCAGTTCCACGGGACCAATCCCTGCAGACGCCGGCAGACTCCTCTCGCTGCCCCTCCGTGGCTCTCCCACAGAATCCACCTTCTCCAGCTCCCTCGTAGGTGTTCCCCAGCTTGGGAAGCAAATGTGTTGGGTTGTCGCCGGCTTCACGGAGGGTCTTTTCTCGTTTCGAGTAGGTGGAATCATTGCGGCACCCAGGCTTAGAATAGCGCTTAGTTTAAGTGCTGCTGGGTAAGGCAGTGGATCCTTCCAAACCCCGTTCCTTGCAGCTTTCCCGAGCAGGGAAAAGCAGCCGGTGTCAGCAGTACACCTCGCAATCGAGCAGCAAATACGGGCAATATTTGGGGCAGGAGAAAACTGCCAGTGCTCATTGCCCAGCAAAGAGCTTCTCAGAAAAACGAAAAAAGAGAGAAAAGAAAAGTTTTCTACGAGGAGAATCAGATTTCAGTGGCTCCTTCTGCCTTGGCAGTCGGCATTAGCCTCGTTTGGTCCGTTGGAATCCACTATTTTATAGCTCGGCTCGTAGCTGGCAGCGTGACAAAGGGGTTGTTCCTCTTTGGAGAGAAATCTGACCAAAGGACACAGCAGACCCCCCCCATAACCCAAGACGTTTTTCCCTTCTTGCTTATGTCGAGATACCTAATGGTTCCCCTTGACAGCCCCGTCGTGTTCTTCACACCCCGGATTTATCTCATGCCTGGACAAGGGCAAATCTTTAATGAACTCCAGGCTTTTGTCCCTTCTAAAGCCAAACAAGGAGGGTTTGCAATTACTCTGGCAAGGAAGGTATAAATAACTATGCAAATAATAATTATGCCTAATTAGCTGCGTTTGCTGTGGTGCCAAGTGATCTTGCAGTGCTTTTGGCATCCCGTGGAAGGAGGAGGAAGCAGCAGGGCGGTTGTCTGGTTCTGGTTAACACAGCTGGTTATTGGAGGCACTGAATGACCAAGTGGAAGGTTGACCTCGCTTTGCGCTCGCTTGCAAGATGAGATTTTGCTAGGAAAGGTACAGGTCTCCAAAATAGCCCTTTTGCTGTTGGTTTCTCCAAGCTTCTTGTTGGTCTCCCTGTCTGCACCCTAGTTCTGCGTCTGCACCCTAGGTCTGCACCCTAGACAGCAGAGGGAACTGGGCGTGAATTAAGCAGTCCCTGCCTTGGGAAGTCCCATTCGAGACGTGTGGTGGAGCGAGCCTTCCTGCCAGGGCCACTGCTTGGGCCACCTCTAGGTACTGCAGAAACCTTTGGGTCTTGGTGGCGGCCAACAACATCCCAGACCTCGATTGGGCATGTAGTGTATTAATGCAGTGCAAACTTCTTTCCCCTTAATGGGTTTGTTATAGCTTAAGTGAATCATCTTTCTCGAACAAAAAGGTGTTTACCTCTGGCCTCGCACATTGGAAGTCGAGCTTAGCTGGCGCTGGAGCAGGGTCTGCTCTCCACATTGCTGTGGCCACCAGCTAAGACGTTTGTTACCCGATGGAGAAGGGAAAAGGAAGAACAGAGATGATGATTGATTGAGAGATGGGTTTCTGAGCCGAGAGGTTACAGAGCTGCCGAGCAGCAGCTCGCTGAGCTCTGCTCAGCAAAAGGGCATCAGCCCTTGCAGCGCCCGGCGTGGAGCCCTCATTTCCTTCCCTGACCCCACCAGTGAGCATCCAGAAATGCAACTGCCTTTCTGCAGTTTTATTTCATTTTTTTCTCTCTCTCCTTTTCCCCTCACAAAATACTCAAAGGCGTTTTTTTCGTGTGTGCTTTGGTACCTGGAGCGAGGAAATGAAGTCGTCGTATTTCGGCTCCCGGAAAATTAGCCTCGAGGGGATAGTGCCATGGAGAAACGTTTGTTATTTCTGGGGTTTGGGGGATAGCCCGTGTGAAGGTTGGGGCCTCTGCTGCCTGTCGTTCGTTATACAGACATCTAACAAGATGTTTTCTTCCCCAAGGAATCTCATGTTTGGTACGTAATGCACAAAGCAACTTTTGTTTTTAGGAAACCTTGACTTTTTTCATCATGCAGAAGCCTCCAGCGGACAAGAGTTATTGCATGTTAGTGGCTTCCTGGGTCCTGGTGACTCCAAGTTAAGCTGACTTGAGTGGCAACATTAATTATTGTAGTGAGCATCTATTAAACGGAGTTATTATGCATTAAAAAGCAGGCTGAAAGCACTGACTTTCTAAGGAAGCTCAGATTAATGGTTTGAAAGGTTTTGCAAATTTATCAGAGAAATGGAAATCTTAAAAAAAAAAAAAAAAAGAAAAGGCTTGCAGAAAAGAAAGACAGCTTTGATTTCTGCTGCTCCTATAGATATCATAGTTAAAGATCTAATTTAGGTTGCGGTTTGGGGAAGCATTTATGGATTATTGGCATTTCCAATCTCCGCACTTCACTCTGAGATTAATTAGAAGGCGATAAATTTGGAAATGTGCTGCACGAAGTCATCGTAACGCAAGGCACTTGTAGAGCACTTCCCAGAGCTGCTGCAGGGGCATTGCAAGAAAAATATCATTTGGAAGCGGAGCAAGGGAGATGATCTTTCCCTTTTTTGGCATATGAAGCTCTAATATATATATATTTATATATATATATATATATGATTTTAAATAAAAGACGAGTTTTCCTGTGTGACAAATTGAGTTTTTATTTGCAGCCTTGTGGAAAGGAGCGTGATCAGCACCCCCAAGAAGGGAGAAACAGTCTGAAGCCTTGAATTTGCTTGGAAAATGCTAGTTATGTTGCAGGCGAGGGGGAATTATTAGTAAAGTCACAGACCTCTGACCTGAAGAAGCAAGTTGGCACGGTAGAAGACCCAACTTTTTATTCAATTTTGCAATTGCCTTTTTGACACCCCCATTTTTCCATTCTCCCCACGCCAGCTGGAGTGTCAGAGACTCAACCCCGTGGTACAGAGAGCATTTAGTTAATTTATTATTTGTGCAATTTCTCTGGGAATCGCATCGTTTCTTGGGTGTGGGGATTCACTTTTGTTTCCAGCGAGGGTTTTTCCCGTTGGAAACGCTCATTTTGGGAGCCGGCGTTGGATGGCTGGCTCTGGACCCGCTTGTCTCCATGAGGAGCAAGTGATGGAAGCACCGTAGATACTTCTGACCCATTAACAGTTTGGGAGGACATTTTGCTCCATATATACCTGTGTTTTTTTTCAGGTGCTGCTAAGGCAGGTTGCTCTGCAAAGCACAGGACCGAGTCCATCTCCTGCGTTCCCTATTAGCATCCCAGGGGAGTGTTTTCCCACATAAAGCAGGTGTTGCCCTGGCTTTCTGCAGGAGTTGGGCTATAGAGATGTCCCCTTCATAAAGTTTCTCCCTGGACGAGTTGAATCCGCACGTAAATCCGGATCTGTCCTGTTCCAGTGCAGGAATATTTCACCTTGCTCTAAAAAGCCTGATCCAAAAGCAGCTGGTGCTGAAGCATTTCAGAAACATCAGGGGGTTTTGGATGTCCCAAGGCAAGATGTCCTCTTAAACATCTTAACTTTGTAAAGTTAAAATATACCTGTATTTTGTTCAGCTTGTCTACCTATTTTTTCCAGTGTTTATGAGAGGAAGGGCTTTATATATCTATATAGAAAATGTTCACATACTATAATAGTACAGTAAGTTAATAAAACTTCTTTTTTCATATGAAAGAGATAAAGAAAAGTAACTGGCCAATATAGTACCATTAATCTATTCTCTTTTCTCCTTTCTCTCTTTACTTCTCTCTCTACAATAGAAGTGGAACAAAAAGGTAATTAAATACCTTTCAAATTATATATATATATATATAACTTATGTGTAGGCTAAGTTATTTAACAGCTTAACGTTTTAGTTGAAATACCTGTCATTAATTCTCCCTCCTTTTATTTCGTTGTTGTTGTTAAAAGTTTATTCAGTATCTCTGCTGCTCAACTTCACTGGATAACTCATGGTTTCTCAGCTGGGAAGCGCTGCCAGTGCCACTTCCTTGCGTTAAATTGTTCTTTAGAGGTTTAGACCGTTTCCCTCTTTCCAGCCCCAAAGAATTTGGGCAAGCATTGCATGTAAGGGTGTGTATATATATATGTATCGTGTGTGTGTGTATATATGCACAAGTACACACACATATGGGTAAATATATATATATATATATCTCCGTGCTGTGAAGGCCTCCTGGACGCAGCACTGCCCTGTTGGCTGCTGCCGTGGGCCCCGGTGGGGCCACGCGCTCTGAAAGCGGCTGCTGGCTCCCTTCTCCTCTCCCATCCGCTGCCTTTCCGGCAAGGACGGGATGCCCTGGAAGCCCGGGGGGTGCGTTGGGGTGTCCCCCGACTTCCAGCGGAGCCGGCACCTCGGGGATCCTCCCAAAACCCGGGAATGTCCCGTCCCTCGAGGCGGCCGCACTCCGAAGTCTGAGCAGCAAAGCCACCCGGTTAGTCCCGCCGCTCCCCTGTGCTCCTCGCTCATGTAACAGTAGAAGGTACATGTGTTTTGTTTATTTATTTATTAAGTTTGAACTACTACTCTATTTAACGGGACATTATTTATTTATTTATTTATTTTTAACTGATTAAAATCTAGACCCTGGGTTCCTCTCCGAGCAGCCTTGACTCTTCTCCTTCCTTCTCTCCTTCCTTCGTTCCTTCGTTCCTCCGTTCCCTTGTTTCCTTTTCCTTTCAGCGGTCATACATCATTCATTTCCAGTCATGTGGCCTGCATGCTGTGTGTGTCCTGTAGCGGCTCCAGAAGCTTCATTCCCAGTTAAACCAGTGGGCCTCTAGCTGGGTTTCCCCTGCTTCCCCATTTGCTTCAAACGCTCCTGCGAGGCACTGGGGGATTCACCTCTGCTTTGCTCTCGGGTACCCGATAAATACTCCATCCCGCTCGGGCTGCGGGAATTTGGTTCTCTTGTTTCCCCTTCTAGGCTGCTCTCCTTGGGGGGACACTTGGAAAGAGGCACACGGAGCAGAGCCCTGGGATTGCACCCGCCGGCTCCGCGCTCGCTGCACGGACACGTCCCGGCAGCCCCGGGCCCGTGGGGCGCGCGGGGGGTTCGTGGGGCCAGGAGATGGGGAGAGCGCCACGGCGAGGAGCCAAAACCGGCAGGGAAAGCGGTGCGAGGAGGAAGGGAATGGGATCATTTTGGTGGAGCCGGCCTTGCTGTGGCCGCTCGGGCGCTGCTTTGGATCTCGACCCATCTCCGCTGCAGAGCTGGAGTAATCGAGAGGCCTGCGAGGCTGGGAACGGTGCCTGAAATGCTCTCTCTTTTCCCCTCCCTCCTGGCAGTTTTCCTTTGTCCCGGCCTGCTCAAGGGAGTTTACCAGAGCGAGCACTTGTTCGAGTCGGACCACCAGTCGGGGGCTTGGTGCAAGGACCCCCTGCAGGCGTCGGACAAGATCTACTACATGCCCTGGACGCCGTACCGCACGGACACGCTCACCGAGTACTCCTCCAAGGACGACTTCATCGCGGGCAGGCCCACCACCACCTACAAGCTGCCGCACCGCGTGGACGGCACGGGCTTCGTGGTCTACGACGGCGCCCTCTTCTTCAACAAGGAGCGCACCAGGAACATCGTCAAGTTCGACCTGCGCACGCGCATCAAGAGCGGCGAGGCCATCATCGCCAACGCCAACTACCACGACACGTCGCCCTACCGCTGGGGCGGCAAGTCGGACATCGACCTGGCCGTGGACGAGAACGGGCTGTGGGTCATCTACGCCACGGAGCAGAACAACGGCAAGATCGTCATCAGCCAGCTGAACCCCTACACGCTGCGCATCGAGGGCACGTGGGACACGGCCTACGACAAGAGGTCGGCCTCCAACGCCTTCATGATCTGCGGCATCCTCTACGTGGTGAAGTCGGTCTACGAGGACGACGACAACGAGGCCACGGGGAATAAGATCGACTACATCTACAACACGGAGCAGAGCAAGGACAGCATGGTGGATGTGCCCTTCCCCAACTCCTACCAGTACATCGCTGCCGTGGATTACAACCCCCGCGACAACCTCCTCTACGTGTGGAACAACTACCACGTGGTCAAGTATTCCTTGGATTTCGGGCCGCTGGACAGCAGAGCAGGTAAGGGTTGGAACGTGCATGAAAACTTCTTGTATTTTCTGGCCTTTTTCCTTTGAAGTTGCTCTTAAGAGAAAAAAAACAAAAAAGGGGTCATTTTGCTCAGATCATAAAGTCTAAATATTATAACAGTTCCTCCAAGAGAGGGATGTCTGGCCCTCAAAGGCCTTCCAACTTTTGGGGATTTTCTGTATAAAATTGCTCTTACAGTTATTTTCATTGGGTTGTTCACTTAAAGAAGACCAACTGCTCCATCTTTTTCCAAGTATTCTGCTCAAAATCAGTCTCTCTTAACCTAGATGCGATCTAACTGCCTTGGTGGTACATGAATTTCCAAACTGTGTTTCCTTTAACATTTGCAAATTAATATTCTTAAGCACAGATTTAAAGGAGTAATAGTTGTCTCAGGCCTGTGTGTACCAGGAATGCTGAAAAAGTAATGAGAAAGGCAGAATTAATGCGGTCTGGACAAGAAAATGTTTAATGAGTGAAATGGTTATTCCCCAAACGCTCTCCTTATTTTAAAGTTAATAAGAAAGGTGAAGAAGCAGATGAATAGACGCAGGTCTTCAGGCTGCAAACGAGAAATCTGAGGAGCAGAAGGAGCAGAAGGGCAGCGATTTTCTGCTTTTTCTACCAAAATATAAGGATGAAGAGAAAGAAATTGTTGAGAAACAAGTGAGAGCAGCTTCACGATGAGCCCCCACTTCCCAAAAGGTGGAGCGAAGCAGAGCAATGTAGGAGTTATTGGTTATGGTGCAAACCAGTGGCATCCCTTGTGTTTCTGAGGGTTTCGCTCCTCTTCGAGGAAGATACTGCCGCAGACTCCCTGCTGCCCCTCTTTCTCAGCAGCCTGGTAATTTTGTGCTCATTTGGCTTTTTGTTGGTTTACGTCCCTTTTCTGTGGGGAACCTTTTTGGAGCGACAGAAAATATAACTGCTACCTGTCTAATTAGAGAAAAAAAAATGAAATTTAAAGAACGATTGTACAATTAACGAGTAGAGCAAATTGATTTTTTCTTTTTTTTTTAAAAAAAAAAAAAAAAAGGATGGCAGATGAAGTTCTTAAAACTGGAGCTCCTAAAAGCAAAAGTGGATTTTAATGAGAAAAGTGATATGTTTAACAACCCCAAGAGCCAGTATCAGGTTTGAAACTTGTCTGAAGTCCCCACAACTGCAAGGATGTGTAAAATAAGAGCCAGGTGCTCAGGGCCCTGGTTCACATAGTCTTGAATGTCATTTTCAGCCTTTTCCCAAACCTCCCGGGGAAGCTGGTAGGAGCTGGGGACCGTATCCCCTCTCTCTTCCTGGTGATGAAGCATTTTATGAATTTTTTAATTAAAAGTATGCTTGTGCACCTAGGTGTGGTACATATTTGATAGGTCTGCTCATGCAAAAGAGGTTTTTCTCAGCAGTTGCAGAAGAAATGTGCTTGGAGCAGCAGAGCCAGGAGTTTGGCCAGGAGGAGGGCTCGTCTCTTTCTGAATTTCCTCTGTTTTCCCTCCGTGCCGCTGGGCACGTGCGGAGCAGACACCCAAAGGTTGAACCGACAGAGAGAAAACTCTTTCCTCAACCTAATCCACCTTAATATTCACCAGCATGGCTCGTTGTAATCATAACCCTCTTGTGATACTGTCTGGGTAAACAAATGCAGGAAAACACCAAGAGATCCTCCTCTCCAAAACACGAACCCCCTCCGATAGCTTTTCCTGGTACGATGCTGCATGGAAATGAGCATTTTTGCTTCTCCAGACCTCGGATTTCGTCCCTGAAAAGGTGGCCTCCATAAAGGCTCCTGCTGTGTCCCTCAAGGGTGGACGTGGGTGAGTTTTTGAGGCCCACCTTGCAGCTTTGAAGGAAATGCTTTGGTATTCCCACTTAAATAATGCTTGGGAGCCCCAGATATTACAATATTGAGCATTTAATAGCTATACTGAGTTAAATAAATACATCTAAGACATAATGCACCTAAGAAAGGCAACGATGCCCTAAAGCCCCTATACCCATAAGTGGCTCTCACACATTTCGTGTTATCTGCTGGTCATGCAGTGAGAAGTGATTTGGAGCCACCATCCCTCTCTCTGCTGAACGTCCAACTTCCACCCTCATGTTCCGTGCTGCAGGATGCTCTCCTGGCATCTCTGAAAGGCAACCACTGAATTTCAGCAACGGGCTATTTTTTGCTTTCTCCTTCCTTTCTCTCTTTGTCCTAAAGTGCTTGTACAATGCAGATAAGGTGAACCCGCTGTCCTTATCATATGCTAATTAAGCGCATTGGTGTCGCGGGTAAAGGATGCGGCGGCGCCGTGATGAATAAGGACTTTAAACACATATGACACCTCGTTAAAATGTAATTTTCGCATCATAAATCTGAGGCCTTTCCTGCTGACAGCTGAGTAATGTGGATAGTGGGCCCAGAGTCTTGAGTGCTTCCCAGCCGTCACGTGGCTCCTGGGTGGCTGGGGCTGCGCCCTCGACACGCTGCGTCCTTGCTGGGAAAGGCATCCAAAGGGCTACTTGATTCCTTAATCCCACTAACGCGCCAGGTAGGAATTGCTTTTGCCTCAAGAACCTGTTGAGATGAGTCATGTTGGGCATCTCCAAAGGTGGAGTCAGGACAGCTGAGCCTGTTCGGACAGCTTGTCCTGGTGGAAATTGAATCATTTTTAGGGACCTACCAAGCTCTTAATGGCAGCTCTTGTTGCCTTTCCTCCTGGCTTTCCTGCTATCCTGCCTAGTATCCCACTGCTGTTCCTCATCACTGCTCATGGTGACAGTTCCCAGTTGGGCACCACGGCTGGAGATTGGCCCTTGTGTCCAGCTCTACTAAGCTGGACCATGAGCAGCCTTTATCCTCTGTTCTTTGCCCATAGATGCACCTCCTATAGTGCATAGTTAGTCTAGTTAGTCTATAGTTAATAGTCAATGGTCTATAAATATTTCAGCCTCTCTTTGGGTAGAAAGACCTAAGTTTGGAGCAATACGGACACTCTTCATCTTTATGACCAAGCTGGCATCTCAGACTGCGTTTGGTGGCCACCCAGTACTTGAGCTTAGGAGGACAGGAGATTTCTCCTCTGTAGATACTCTGCAGCCCAGAAGTGCACACATCACATCTACTCCCCATTTGGAAGCCTCGTGCATCTCTTGATTTCTATCCTTTTTTTTTAATTATTCCCGTTTTTAGAAAACAATCCTTAACTAAAAATGCTGACAAGGTCTCGTGCTGCCGGATGCCTTGCTGTAAGGTGAGATTTGCTGCCTTTTGTCAGGAAAGCAGAAGTTTGCACCCTTACCTTCTCATGAGGAATCTCGAAAAGTGTGAGACTCCTCAGCTTCAAAACACTCCCCTGTGTGCAGCTCTTTTAAATATTAATGCTGTTTGGCTAGAACAGCAGGAGTGTCTTCAGTGCTCCTCCAGGACGAATTCATACGTGCTTGCTCCTTCCTCCTAAATAAAAAAGTGCTGCTCCCAGTAGGACTGGGAATTAAGAGGTGGTCTTGGGTCTTGGTAGTCCTTCAGTTGCTGCACTTACCATGATGCTCCTATTAAAACAGCTGTTTTTTTAAAAAAAAAAAAAAAAAAGACATGAGCTGTGTATGAAGGCTGTCCCTTCTGCAGCAAGCTACTTCAGGAATCTGTCTGGAGATTCGATTAATTGTAGCCTCATTAAGCTCAAGGCCACCGGGTTGTCCCACTGACGGCCACTGCAGGTTCTCATTCTCATGCAAGGATTTTGCAAGCTCGGGTCTGAGCGGGGCCTTCAGAGGCTGAAGGAGAAGCTCTTAGTCTAGGGCATGGAAGGAGAGAAGCAACACATGCTTGAGGAGCTCTCCTGTGGCAGCAAGGGATTGCAGCGTGTGAGGTCTTTTCAGAGTTGGCTTTTTCACATGTATTTCACATGTATTTCCTTCATTTGGGAAGCTAGGAGGTTTCTTTTGCTGCTCTGTAGCGATGGGGGCTGCACAGGGTTAGGGGCTGAGTGCAGTGAGAAGCTCCCAGATGGCCCAGCTTTGGGCTTTGGGCAGCTTTTCTCCCCAAACCTCACTCCAGAACAGGATCAGAACTTGCTGGGGTTCTTCTCGAAGAGCCTGGGACCTGTGTGCTGAAGGAGAGGCTGGTGTGACCACGAACATGACCAACAGTGCTCCAACTACCTGCCTTGGCGTGGGACACATCTCCTTACAGAGAGCATCAGGCCCCTGCAGATAACATTTATGAACCCTTCAGCTTGGTTAGGGGCCATGGTTCGCCCCACGGCTGTGGTTCACCCCATGGAGGCACTTGGGACATGACAGATCCGAATGCTTTCCTCATATGCTGGCTTGTTTTTTTCCCCTACAGTATATATATATATATATATATATAATTTTTTTTCTTAAATGAGAAACTTTTATTGCTGCTCACTACTGAAAATACCTCAGCTCGGGCGGTTCGTGGGCCCTGGTGGCTCTCCCCGTTTGTCTGACACTGATTGTGTTTGCTCTGGAAATGAGCACTGCCGTATTTTTAGCACGGCTTATTAAGACTCGGCTCCTCAAGTCTCGTTCAACACTTTTAATTAACTTCTTCGACGCCACCAGCCTTCTGCAGCACTTCTGTGCCAGGCAGGCTTGCGTTTCCTTGGCTAATAAGGCCAAGAGAAACTGAGGGAGCTCCTTGATACTTGTGTTAAGGAGGAGTAAAAAGTGTTATAAGAGTAAAGTACAAAAATCCTGAGTGTTTGTTGGGAGCCTCAACTTGCACGGACCCATGGGTGTGTGTTCTCTAATGCATCATGAACCAAGTTTGGCTTTTTTCTGGGTTCTTCAGGTTGGGTTAGCAGCAGTGACCACTGGTCTCCAGCCTTCACTTGCTGTGAAGCCCAGGAATGCCAGGGCTTAGATGGCAGGGGAATTCCTCTCCTCATCTGGCAACTATAATGTGGATTTCCTGGTCACCTTAGAGATTCTGGGAGCTTTACCTTGCCTTGCGGATAACTGTGTTGGCACCATCAACATCTCCCCGTCCTTCAGCTGTGGCAGCAAAGTCAAGTTTTCAGGCAGCTTTGCTGGTACGAAGATCCAGAGTGGTATGTGAGGTGTGAAGAGCTCAGCCTTCCATATGCAGACCCAGCAGAGCCCTCCTGGTAGCGCTGGAGAAGGATCACATAAGTCGTGTGCTGGCACGGGGATGGATCTGCAGGATCTACACCTGTAGGAATTCAGGTCTCCGTGTCTGCCCGCTGTTTTTATGTTGAAATTACCTTCTTTATGGGGGTGTTGATGACTGGGAGGCACAAGGCCTATTGTGCAGGCCGTGTCTGTTAGGAGAGCTAGCACTTGTTTGCTGTAACGGGATCTTTAGTCGCTGTAAATGGGTTTTTGCTTGATTAGGATGCAGGACTCGAGGCGAATTTCACCGAGGGACAGGGTTCAGCTCAGGCAGCCTTGCTCTGAAAGGGCACGCGGGCTCTGCTGTGCTGTGGGCTGCTCAGCTCGGTGCTCGTGCAAAGTGCCCAGTGCTTGAGGCTCCAAAGTGGGGCAAAAAAGCAGCAAAACGATCTGAAAACTGCAGAGGGTTCTCAGTGGCCGTGGCAAAAAATGGGAGGTTGTGACTGACATAACCACATGGAGCTGCAACAAGGCCCCAAATTTTCTTGCCCCCATGAAAAAAGGGGACCCTGCCCTGCAGGAACCTCCCTGCCTCCCTTTGAGCTCAGTGGGAACCACGCGAGGCTCTGGAGAAGCCCAAATCCGTCAGGACACGGAGTGAGGCCAACGCAACGTGTCCTTTTCATATAAATGAGTTCAAATTGACTCCGGTATGAAGAGGAGAACAGAGAATTAAATTAGATTAATAGATTTTTTTAAGACCAGAAGGGGCCGTTAGCTCATTGAGCGTGACCTCTGTAACGCAGTCGATTGGATTTCATCCGCTTCCTCTCGCACGCAGCCTAATGACTTGACTGGAGCTGAAGTGCGCTCGGTGCTGTGTCCCTGTGAGCAAAAGCAGCAACGGAGAGGTAAAATTGTACTAGAAATGTGCCTGTCCAGCCGATGAGTGCAGCCTTTTGCATCAGTGTACGTTAAAAACAGAGTCATCACCAACGTGCTTCCTGAGGTGGCCTCCCTGTGCTGGGGAGGTTGCCTCCTGTGGGAGGGCTGAGCTGTTTCCAAAGGGACAGGAGAAACCTGTTATCTGGAGTGTGAAATTCCTCAGGAGATGCAGGAGGCGCGAGATTAGCCAGGAATGGGGAAGTGCATTAATACTGCAAAAAAAAAAAAAAGAAGAACACTGCAAAAAAAAAAAAAAAGAAGAGCGTCTTTTGCCTTCAGGTAAAATGCATGATGAGCATCTCCAAGTGGATCCTTAGTTTTTGTTTATTATTATTATTGTTGTTATTATTATTTAGAAGAAACTTCCACTCTGCAGAGGCTCTCTTCATCTCTCTTCCATTTCTATTTGGATTGGAGTGGTAGGGAGTGACATTTAAACATCTACGTCTGTCATCACGTTCTAATTTTCTCACTGATGAGAACATCTGTCTGCGAGAAAGGGCACAGACTCGTTCCAGCAATTTTTTCTTTTCCATAAGGCAGGGGAAGATTCGACTCCACGTAAATGGCTTTTCTGTTCTTTGCTTTGCTTTTGGTCCTCCCTCTGCCCTTTCTAAAGGATCCTGTGTTGAGGCTGTGTAAAATGTGGTGATTCAAGGAAGGGAACCCTGGGGGAAATTGCTTCACCACATATTTCATGTCAAAGTGTGCTGGCAAACTGTGGTGGAAAGAATTTTCTTAATTAATTTTCTTAATATACAAGTGTGAATTGGTTGCATTGCAGAGACCTCTCCGTACCTGACGTGGTGCCCACCCTCTGATGCTCTGGTTTTATCCACGACCGGCCAACCTGATGTTAGATTTGGCTCTTGGGTCTTGCAGTGTGGACTGTGGAGCCCCATCCAACATCGTGACATTAACCTGCTTCCTCCAAAATCGCTTTATAACAGGACCTGTTCCTCAGGTTGGAGGAGATGAGTGCTTGGTGCTGGTGCCCCGTCTTTCTGTGGTAAAGGAGCTTCAGAGGCAGCAGAGACATGGACTGTTTCTGCAGGTCGTCAATGGCCACGTAATCCAGCCTCTTCCAGGGAGGCTCAGAGCCCTGCAGGCTACTGCTCCCCCAAATCCATGGCTTTTTCATGACAGTTACTCAATAAGTGATGACCTGAGGTGGCACCTCCTATATCTGGTGTATGACCCATCTCAGGGCATTTCATTTTCCTGACAAACTAGAGCTGCTGTTGATCCTGAAACACTTGTTTTACCTGTTCTGTGCCATCTGTATGGCACTCTCCTAATATAAGAAATTGATCGTTGATTTTTTTAAATTATTTTTATTGCATATTTAACAGTAAAACGGAGTGATGATCTGTTCTCAGCTGGATCTCCAAGGAGTGCAGCTATTTTTCATGGATGGGAATTGTGAGCAGTGGTGCTGTGAGCCCACAAGCCAGGCCCAACTCCTTGCAGCCTCGTTTCCAATGTGCTGGAGAAGCTCCAAAAAGCTAAAGATTAGTTGAAGTTCAAGGATTCAGTATTCTAGGGATTCAGTATTTCTGGTAGCCCTTGCGTTGAAATTTAAGATGGGTAATTTAACTTCGAGTTGATTTCTTTTTTTTCCTTCTTTTTCCATCTGAGCTTTCAATGTGTGCATATTTTATCATCTCAGCTGTGCTTGGGTTTCCTGAATTGCAGGCAGGATTATCAGGAGATATTTGTTAGAGGAATATGTTTATTAACCACATCAAGGTTGTTGTGCTGAATGCCAGAAACATGGGCCCCATTATTAAAACACATATATATATATATTTACACACATATATATAAGATACCATTTCAAAAGGAAGAAGATCATTGTGTTGTCGTCTTCTGGATCTTTGTCTGTTGGGTTTTGTTATCTGTTAGAACCTGCCAAGATTTTCACGGGCAGGTCAGAGTTAACCAGGTTTCTAAATTTCAGCAGATGAACAACCCTACTAGAATCCAGTGGCTTGGTCTCAGGAGAACAAGTCCTCTCCGAAAAGGCAGGATTTCAGTTCCATAGGAGGCTTCAGGAATGTTTTTGATGTTTGGCCCAATCATTCTCTACTGCTCGTCAGGCTTCCTCCATTAAAAGAACTACATCTTGCAATGGAGTTAAAAAAATAAAATAAAATAAAATAAAATAAAATAAAATAAAATAAAATAAAATAAAATAAAATAAAATAAAATA
>JAVCKT010007757.1:0-23159 GCA_032273925.1 Rhynchotus rufescens
ACCGAGGCAACGTGGGGTTCTGCCAGACTTGGGCATCCTTAAGCTTAGAGGCTTTGGAGTTTGGGGCCCCGTAGTCAAGTGAGAACCTGAAAGACTTAAAACCTTTGGAAATGCCCTTTGTCTAAAACTGAACGTGAGAGTATTTTAAAGGTGCAATTTTTTTCAGATCTAAAATATTGTGCAACACAAAGCGAATATCAAAATCTTCCAGGGATTCTCAGCAAACACCTCCTAGGAAAAGTGCACTCCTTCTCTCAATTTTCCTTCTTCCCTGCTCACTCAAAGACAGACTAATAGCAAAGATCTGAGCTATATTTAAAGCCTTGCCTGTAAAATTTGAGTGCTACATTATAGCCTTGGTTACTGTAATGCTGCAGGAAAGGTTTGTGTTTTCTGATTGCAGAAGTGCTGCATTAACCTGAAACTCAGGTATTGCCATGGCTCTTGAGAAGTTTGAGTAAGAATTTCCTGTCAAGATGCTATAAAAACCACTTGAAAGATTTAAGCAAAAGACTCCACGTACAAGGTCAAGTGCTTTCCTCTGTGCCTGCATTCTCAAAACAAAATACCAGCAGTGCAGGATATGGAGCTGCGATAAAATGGTGGGAATGAGAGGTGAAAGTGAAGGGAGTTAGAGCAATGCCTTAAAATATCAAGGTCCACATATGCAGAAAGAACCAAAGGGCAGAGAGGCCAGGAGAAGACACGTTTACCCTCTTCCAAGCCGAGCATTGGAGCAGACACAAAGAGCTACTGTCTCCTTTGATGCTCATCTTGGTGGCTAGGCTGGCTGTCGTGTTCAGGTGTGCTGTGATGGCCAGGGAAGTGGGTCCAGTGCTACGTACTTCTTTAAAAAACAGCAGTCGGCCTGTGTAAGAAAGACCAAGTGACCAAACTGTCCTGGCTCCGAGTTTGGGAGCCAGCGAAGTGCTGCAGCTGCGAGGGCAAAGCATCATAGAATCACAGAATGGTTAAGGTTGGAATGGACCTCCAGAGGTCACCTAGTGCAACCCCCTGCACACGCAGGGTCACCCAGAGCACGGGGCACAGGCTGCGTCCAAGCGTGTTTGGAAGATCTCCAGAGAAGGAGACTCCACAACCTCTCTGGGCAGCCTGTGCCAGGCCTCTGGCACCCTCACTCCCAAGAAATTTTTCCTCAAGTTCCTGTGGAACTTTTGGTGCTCCAGTTTGTGGCCGTTTCCTCTAGTCCTGGCGGTGGCCACCACTGAAAAGAGGCCGCCCCCTCCTCCTCACTGCCTCCCTTGAGGTATCTATAGACACTGCTCAGGTCCCCCCTCAGCCTTCTCTTCTCCAGGCTGACCAGACCCAGCTCTCCCAGCCTTTCCTCATAGGGCAGATGAGGATCTTTCTTCCCGCTTTGTTACCACCTGGAATCCCGGCTCACGGGGTTGGCTTTCACCGCGGCCTCTTCTCCGGAAGAGCTGTCGTCATCGTCGGACTCCTCCGACTGCAGGTCCTCCACCATGGAGCGCAGCGGGCCTGGCAAGGCAAAGCTCGAGTTCAGCCCTCGCCCGGCCAGCTCTGCACCACGCCACTCCCGCCTAAACCTGCATTAGCTTCTCATTAAGATAAAATAAGATTTCTCAGGAAAAATGTCACAAAATGAAACAGAATTTTCATTTTGCTCAAAGGTGCTGGTAGAAGATGCTGAGTTCTAGTCTCAATATTAAAGCTGAAATTTTAAGATGTGCAAAATCCTCCCCAAATCTACGTCCTCTTTTCCGTAACGAAACCAAATGGATGATTTTGGGGGGACCATTTTAGAAGTGACTCAAGGGGTAACATTTATAGCAAAAGAATATTTGTTATGATTAGAATATTCACTGTTGCCACTATTGGTTTATCTCTCTGCATGCTCTTTGAATCAGAACAAGCAGCAATGCCAGGCCCTGCCCAAATGACAGTGATGAAGTCTATATCATCTCCATTTTGTATTCATCTTAGATTGGAAGAGAAATATTCTGGGGGCACCACATATATGCTGTTAAGAAAACAGACCTAATTCCCATAAGCCTTCAAGGACATGTAAGGACAACTTCAATAAGTGTTAGTTCTTGCAACACACCTTGACTGTGGTTCTGAGACGGCTCAAAATCAGAGTCGGAGCTGGAGTCGGAGCTGGAGCTGGAGTTGGAAGGGCTGGACTGGACAGACTTCACCCACCATGGGAGGGGAGAAAAAAAAAAAGAAAAAAGAAAAAATATAACCTTTCTAACCCAGAACTGCAGAGCACAGTGAGAAACAATGTGAGACCTCAATTACAAAAACATCCATACAATAAACGTGACATTTGTGCAAAGGTTTGCATCCTGCAGCCCGGCACTCCCGGGCAGCAGCACCAGCAGCTCCCAACAGGGCCCTCCCGGCCACCAGCTTCAAATCATCCCAACAGCTGCAAAATGGCCAAAGTGGAAAGAAAAGAAAGAAAAACAAACAAACAAAAAAAGGAGCCAGCTTATTTTGCAGTGCAAAAGCAGCCCACATGACACACAACCTCCATAAACTGCCCAAATCCCCTTCACAACCACTTGTTTTTTTCTTCTCAGACCTGCATGTGTTTTAACCCACCACAATCCCTTCAGAGCACCTCACTCAGGAGGCATTAAACAGGGAAAAATGCCTTGAAGAAGCCACTTTCTTCCAAAATCTTTTAAGATATTCTCAATTATTACTACGCTCCCTCCTCAAAACAGTCATTTCTCCACCAACTTATAAACGATCCCCTGAATTGTTTCCAAATGGATTGTGAAAAACCTAAGAGGGCCCAGAAAGCTCTTGTGGAACCAACTCCCCGGTCACTGTCCAGAAGCAGGGGACAGAAGAGAGGTGCCGTGAGCTAGAGCTGCTAACAGCACCCAGGGACAAAGCTCTAACACCCTGTATGTTTTAAACACGACCACTGCCATGCCGTGGCCTGAAGCACCACAGGGTGGCAGTGAGAGCCAACGCACCCATTTCATCCCCACGTTAGGAGATTCCTAAAGGGGACTTTGTCCTGCTCTGGCATGCCCCAGATTAAAGGCCCTCCCTGGGCTGTATTACAGTTTCATTCAAGGCATTCCCTTTAGTGCTTCAATTCTGTTGCGCTGTTCCTAGCACATCTGTGACTTTTGCAACCAAAAACGGAGGCTGACAGGCTTCTGTTATCAATATACTTGATTATTGTTTATATACTATACTATTTTTCTATGTTATAGAAAATACTAAGAGAAGGGTGTCAACAGGTAGGAGAGGGGCATGAGCAGGTGCAGGTAGCATCTTCACCTTGGCATCTTCCCCTCTGTGTAATTCATCAGCCAACGGTAAGTGTTGCATTTACACAGTTCTAAAAAGGCAATAATTCTCCCCCAAAGTGCTCCAGCGCAAGGGCAGAGCAGGGCTGCTGAGCAGCAGCAGTAGCTGACGTCCAGGCTCACAGCAGCAGCGCTGCTTGAAAACACGACAAGCCCCAACGACCCAAGAACGGGGCAGTATTTTCAAGACTAGGGAGCTCCGGGCTCGCCCTTGCAGACTCCATCCTATTATTTTCCACTGCTGAAGGTCTCCCAGGTGTCCCGGGATTTAGGGGAGCCCGGTTTTGCCTGCACCTCCATGGCTCCCGGTGCCCTTAGCCCCGCGGTGCCCGGGAGGCTGCGGGGCGGCCGGCGGCCCCGCTCCGGTCGGAGCCTCCCGGTCGGAGCGGGGCCCGAGCGCGGCTCTGCCCTCCCGGCGGCCTCTCCCTTTGTCAGCAGCCGCGCTCAGGCGGCCAAGCATGAGGCCAGCGCGGGGAACGGAGCCTGCTCAGAAAGAAACGCATTTAAAGAAAGAGAACAAAAAAAAAAAACAAGGGGACTTTTTCTGCAGGTGCTAGAAGAGGAGGAGAAACTCTGCAGCCCGTGGCAAGGAGCCCTGGTGCCAGCAGCGCAAACGGGAGCCGGGCTCTTTTCAACAGCAGCTTGCAAAGGCATCAACTCAAAGCGAGGGCTGCACTGCAGCCCCAGGGCACGCGGCACAACCCGCCGCAGCCCCAGGGCACGCGGCACAACCCGCTGCACCTCCGGGGCCTGCACGATGCACTGCAGCTCCGGGGCACACGGCACAACCCGCTGCAGCTCTAGGGCTGCACGATGCACTGCAGCTCTGCGGCACACGGCACAACCTGCCGCAGCTCCGGGGCACACGGCACAACCTGTGGCAGCTCTAGGGCAGCACGATGCACTGCACCTCCAGGGCACACGGCACAACCTGCCACAGCTCTAGGGCTGCACGATGCACTGCAGCTCTGGGGCACACGGCACAACCTGCTGCAGCTCTAGGGCTGCACGATGCACTGCAGCTCCAGGGCACACGGCACAACCTGCTGCAGCTCTGGGGCTGCACGATGCACTGCAGCACCGGGGCACACAGCACAACCCACTGCCGCTCTAGGGCTGCACGATGCACTGCAGCACTGGGGCACATGGCACAACCTGCCACAGCTCTGGGGCATGCAGCACAACCTGCCGCAGCCCCGGGGGCAACGCTCATTTCAGGGTTTCTGGGGCCCCCGTCCACCTCCAGCTGCTCCTTCGCTCTCGTCGTGTGGCTGCCGCCCCGCTCGCTCACAGCTACAGCGGCACAAAGGAGGGCAGAGCCGAGCAGCAAAAAAGAAACCCCGAGGGGGCAAAAGCCACTCAGAGAGTCCCCTGGGGGGCTGCCAACACATCATGCGGTTGCACCCTGAATTTTCAAGTGCCAGAGAAACCTAAGCTGACCTGGCTGGCAGCTGCCCCTGTTTCTTGCCTCTGCCCTGCTGCTCCTGCGTCAGCGCTCAGGCGGCTCCGGAAGGCACCGCCAAAGAGGAGGGCTGGCGCAGGAGGGCAGGGAGCCGGGTGGCTCCGTGGGACAGAAGGGACCACGGCCCCGTCTGCGGTTTCAGGGGACACCGGAGCAGCAGGATCAGGTTGCGGTCAAGACGCGGCGAGCCGGCACCGGAGACACCACGAGCTGCAGGGCCAAGCTGAGGACAGGGGCCTGCAGCGAGGGCCGCGTCCTCCCAGCGGGGAGGCAGGCAGGAGGTGGAGGCTGCCCTCCCACAGAAGCCACCTCTCCATCAACCTGCACAAAGCTCTGCAGAAACCCTGCCTTCAGCACCTCCTCAAATTCTCTCGTCGGGAACCTTTTGGGAAAAAAAAGAACAAGTGTTCTTGGAATAAACCCACCAATACTTACTGCATTGTGAGGCTAATTAAATCATACTACAGATTTTACCTCGCAGATTTATGCTAGTGAAAGAAATCTTTCTAGAGGGGGTCAGTAGGAAGCCGTGTGGCTCCTATAAAAGCAGGCATGCCTTTTTTACAGTAAACATAAAACGCCAGAGAAAAGTAGCAAGAGTTGGGATTTCAGCTGCTTTTCCATCCCTCCCTCAACTTTTTTTTTTTATTATTTATTTGTTTATTTTGCCTTCTTTGGAAAAAATATTTTTAGAAGACAGAGGGTAAGGAATTTCCTTTGTTGTAAAAAGGGGAAAAAATGATATTTAAGCAACTTTTTAAAAGAGTACTAGAAGTACAGAATTTGGTTTATGTTTTACAACCAACTTATTTAGGTTTAATGGTGTGTGGTTGTATTTGCGGCTGTACCCAACAGCACCTTTTCTCAGAGGCTGTGTCAGCAACAAGGGCTTTTGTTGTTGTTGTTTACATTTTATTTATTTTTCAAAAGCCAGCCTGAAACTATTTACTCCATTTCCAAAGTAAAAATCAAGCTCAAGAGCATGTTATCGTAAGCAGGCAGAAAATAGGTCTATACCTGTGCTTCAAAAACATCCCTGCAAGAAATGAATGAGACACCTTAACCTTAACTCTGACATTTAGATAACAGCTTGCAGACCCATCTGAGTAGAAACGAACATGGGAAACAGGAGGTAAATGATAACACTGATAGGATTTTCAGAGCGTTTTGAGACACAGGCAGGCCTAAGCATCGGCCAGTCTGTTTTTCTGGCTTGTCTGAGTATTTCTGAAGACATTTTTCATGCAGCGATTTAACCAGCCTGCTCAAAAACTCTACCCCATGCTCACCTCTGACTTGAAAGAAGTTTCATCCTCTGAATTAGACTCCTCCATTTCCATGGGCTTTTTGATCTCCTTGGCCTCACTTTCAGATTTCACCTTTTCCACTTTGGCATTCATCTTCTCCTTGGTTTGTTTCTTCTCTGGGTACGAGGAAGACGAGGTTCGGGGAGATGTCCCTAGGATGTTCTTCACCCCTTTGGAGCTGCTCTTTTTTTGTTTTTTGGCACTAGGCTTTGGTGACTCCACGTTGGAGGGCCTCTTGCTGGAAGACTTTAACTCCGGCTGTGGCCCACCCTTTGGAGAGGTGTTCTCTAGTTTGGTCTCCTTCATGGCCAGTTTTGGTTCCTTGAAAGCAGCTTTGGGAGGCGCCTTCTCCTCCTTAGGCAGTTTGTTCTCGGTTGGTTTCCTGGAGGAGTCTTTCAAAGGCTTGCTCTGTTCTCTTTCAAGGTCTTTGGAGGAGTTTTTGCTCTCAGAATCTTTCCTTGGTCGCTCTCTGTGCTCCTTGGTTACTTTGTGTGGCTTGGATGCCCTACTGCTTTCCTTGCTTGCATCCTAAAATTCAGCAACAGAAACACACAAGCTAGGTAAAAAAGTGAAATTCCGCACAGAACTATAAAGCACATGCCGCTAAATCACAAAAGCACTTGCTTCAAACAGACATCCACCCACACACGTCTCTAACGTATCTACTTCTGAGGCAGACCTCGAGATTTCTGTCCATCAACCGCAAGGCTGTCAACACGCGGCGCTTAAACATCTGCCTGAGGACAGGATGGAAGAGGCCTCAGGAATTCCTGCTCCTTGTGCGGGCGCTACAGAGAGGCTAGAGCCTGAGCTCAGATGTCATCTGCAGGGTGAGCGTCGGCAGCCAGGGAAGGGTGGCCGCAGGCAGCGTGGGTTGCACAGAGCCTCACTACCGTTTTCCTCAGCACACACAAGCTTTAGGGGGGAAAAAAGCAGGCAACTGAAGAGATCTAGATTAAATCACGGTGACAGCGGCGGCAAGTTGTGTTGGCAGCCCAGCCCTGAACTCACCACATCAACCAAACTGCACCTTGAGAAAATCCCCCCGCGACCACAAAAAAAGCCAGTGTCTCCAGCAACGACAGGCAGTGGTCAAGCTGAATGAGAGCAGTGAGACAGCAATGTCTTGGACCCGGCCTATCCCAGGAGGCAGGTACACGCAGTGCCAAAGGACTCTGGCCCTTTGCAATTTATCTATCACCTCAAAACACTTAAGAGAAATAAATCTTGCAGGGAAACACTGTAATACGGACTGGACAAGCTGAGATTCAAACACATGTGCACCTTGGATGGCAATGTGGAAGAAGGCAGCAAGCTGCTTCTTTAGCCACTGGCAATTTTCCCAAGAGCTCACCCAGCCTTCCTTTTTCTTTCTTCTTCTCCATTTTCTAAGGCTTAACTCAAAAATCAAATCAGCCACTAACAGATAAGCCATCTTCACACTGTTCTACAGTATCAAGATCAGAAGACTTGGCCAAAGCCAAGCAATAAAAGTTCAGAGCCTCAGAGAAAACGGGAAACGGAACTGAATTATGCTACAAAACGAATTGCTGTTAATGTTTGTGACTGTTCAGACTGCTAAAGCGTAGGCAATTTGCTTCAAATCACACTGCGAATATATCAAGAGAAGAGGCCCTCCTATGTGCTATTACACAAAGGTAGTTTCCTGAGACAAGTGAAAGGAAAAAAGCTTGAGTTTCTTCTGAAGTGTCAGGAACTAGAGGTAGCTACATAATATATCTAGAGGCTACGAGCAAATCTTGAAATCACAAGTTGCACCAAGTAGAGCACATTTTATGCTCTTTATGTCACTCTCCCAGTAGCTCTACTGATAGATGAAACGTCGACTCCATGCTTAGCCTTGCTGCTGTGAAAGTGAAGTCCCTCGGGACTTCAAACACGGTTTTACATGAGAGCAAAGGATGCACGTGTTTCATGTTCAGCATCATGGACCCAAGTCAGGATGATCAGCAAGGACTTAATGGAACTTTCTGTGCCCTACCAGTTCAGCGGCGAGATTTGATTCACCAGAGAGTCCTAGTCTTGGACATGTATTTCTCTTTTAAAATTTCCCCCCAAGAGAAGTCTAGCAATAAAGAGCCCTCCTAAATTCAGAGGGCAAGAGAAGAAACACCCTGGCCAGATGCTCTTATTCCAAGCTTCCGCGAGATGACAAGCCCTGCTGCCGATGACCACATATCCCCTGTCCATCGGTAAGGAAAATCCATGCTCTAACTGGGAAGAAGCTGCAGGAAAGAAAGGACAATGCGGATTGCCCAAAGATTCAGCCACGGAGCACAAGGGAAGTTTTCCAAGCAAGAAGTAGCTATAAGCAGCTGCTAAACAGGCTGAGGAGCAGAGCCCTGCAAGATGGCACCTTGGGGTGACCGAAAAGCAAGCTTCACTGACCTTTGACCCGTGGGATGGTTTGGTTTTCTTGGGATCAGAGAAGGCGGAGAGTGGTATTGTGGGCAACATGGGATAATCAGGACTTGGCCTTGAAACAGTTTCTGCTCCTTCTGGCATTACCATCACCTAGTAATAAAGGAGAAAAAAATATGTAGGAGTAAAGAAACATTGACTATTAACACACTTTTAGCTTAAGTCACTCGCTCAAGAAACACACTATTATTCATCTTTTAGACCTTTTCTTCCCTTAAAGGCCATAAAAGATATTGTCTCTATAATTCCAGTTAAGATGCTTAGTCCCAAGGCAACGCTTGAAATACAGAACATTAAAAACATAAAGAATAAAAGGCAAGATGTAATATCGAGTGTCATTCCCAAAGGGAACTCTGATACTCTGAGCACGAGCAGAAAACAGAGCTATGGACAAGAACTATGTGTTCTACTGCCAACGCTTTTATTCTTCTAACAGTTTGGAAGCAAAGTAAACTCAGAAGGAACGTGCAAGATTCCATCGATGCGGGAAAATCTGGATTCTTTCCCAAAAAATCCATGGGACTGCCTCTTGAAAGATCTCAACACTAAGCACGGACCCCTACGACACGGCTGCTCTTCTTACCTTCCCTACATTTAAAGCAATCCCATCAGAAAGTTGGGTGGAAAATCCTATTCCCTAGCTTCTGTCGATGAAGTCCGCAGTCAAGAAGATATCAGATGAACAGCATCAAGAGAGATTCATGGATGAAACATTTTGCTATTTAAAGAATTCTACCATGCGTGACCAAAATCCTAATAAGTAAATTCTGTTCTAGCCATCTTATGGCCGAAATAAGCACCTTCCTCTTGGTTCCTAAAGCAGAAAAGCCCTGGGCTACTGACAAAGATCTGCACAAATCAGCTTAGAACACTTGCCACTCTTACAACTTAGGCTTGACAAACTTCCTCACACTTTTCATCTCCTCCCTCTTCTTTTAAATATTGCTCAGGCTGCAAGGATGTCTTGCAGAAGAAAACCGTGCCAGGAATCAAGCTGATGTTGAATAAAGTCCTTGAACAGAATGGAATCATATATTATCCCATATGGGAGTGCCCAGAACACCCTCGTGACCTCCTCCGACTAGTTAATAGCTCCTTGCACATTGTGACTAGTACTAAATTGCCTGGTTCTGGTAGAGTTACTTGAAGATGAATTCTTTAGTCTACTACTGCATCTTAATTTCCCTCTAGTAGTAATTTGTCCACTGGAGCAGCCTGTTAAGCCTATATCTGTTTTGTTTTGTTCCCCCTCCCCTCATATTTTTACTCCAAAGTCTTAATTTTTATTATCTAAGCAAGCAGCAGTTGATTGCAGATTTGGAGAACGTAAGTTGACCATGAAGTGCCAATATGAATCTTTCCTGCAGCAAAGACAGGTCGGGAACCCGCTGCAAACGCCTCCAATTTTCTCCAGCTCTTTCCCACGGATACAGGGCAGACCCCGGGCAGGGCACCGAGGGCCGAGCAGCGGGCGCCTCTCGCAAGCTCTCCGTTGCTGCAGAGACTTTCCTGCCTCGGCATTCCCAGCCACATTTACATTTCTTCAGCTCTTCGACCTCCCCAGCACTTACCCCGCCAGCCTTAATAAGTTTGCGTCTGAACTCCTTGGTGGGGTTGTTGAAGGTCAGCTTCTCACACCGGAGGTGGTTCACGGGCGGGTTTCCCTCCAAATTTAAGAAGAGGTCGTATGTGAAACAAACCTTTTTCGGTTCCTCCTAAAACCAAGAAAGCAGAAAACTTTGGGAAACCACAAGTTTGGCAAACACACTAGGTTAGAGGTTTCAAATGGTCACTCCTGAAAATCACTGAAAAAAAACCACTGAGTAAGTGTTGCATTCATGGTTTTTCCTCATGAAATCAGAGAGCTTTTCAAAGCCAGGAAAAAAAGAAGAGCTGAACATGTCCAAGTCTACATAACTTTCACCAGAAAGTCACACGTGGCTTTTCCCTGGAAAAAAACCCACCAAACAACCAGAGACGGAGATACTAACTGGTAACCGTCTGCCCAAAGCAGTCTAAGCAACCCCAGCAAAGCAAATACAAGGCCTTTAATCTAACATTCTGTTTTCACTGAAATTCAGATGCTATCTTCTTTGCAAAACAACAGCCCTATAAATATCAATATTAAGGCACGCATAATCCTTTATTGAGAGAAAGGGCAACTTCTCAACTTGTGGGATCTCTGAGGATACTGAGAAAAGATCAAAGGCAATGATAAAAGAATGACTTGGGCTGAAAAACCCTTGTCCGTGTGCACAGTGCAGCGGGGGAATGGGAAGATCCCGCCAGCTGCAGAGCTTTCCAAGCGCACTCACTGCAGCCACGCGGCTCCGGGCGCGCTCGGGGGCCGCTCACCGCTGCTGCTGCTGCTGCTCCACCCGCTGCAGCAGTGCAGGACACTCTGGCGCGTTTTGCTGCACAAAGGAGGCTGCTGCTGGAGCCCCTCTGCATTCCGAGACGCTGCAGGCTACCTGCTCTTCACAAATACCGACGCATCATTTCCAAGTACGATGGCATCCCCTCTACTTCAAGAGGAAAACGCAAAGAGAAAAAAACCCTGCTGTGAAACTCGCAGTGCCTCGCAGCCCGTTCAGCATTGACACGATGCTGAGCCCCGTGCAGCCAAGGCAGCAGCCCCTTCCCCGATTCCCACCCGGCAGCTCCTTTCCTGGTGCAGTCCCTATGGGCAGGGCTGCCGTGGGCTCCTCGCACGGGTCCCCAAAATCTCCCTCAGAAACAGTCTGGAGAATCCAAGCCCACTTGAACTTGAGCTCCATCGAAACACATGAATGGGAAGAGGAAAGAAATATCTACCTGCAAATGTCCTGCCCTACCACGTTGCGCTTTGTTGCAAGGACCATTTCCATTAAGCTCGGCATTTGTTAGTGCATTCTTACACTGGAGTTAGGGCAGCTGCAGGGTGAACAGAAATCCAAATAGGGCCTCAAAAGACTTGTTTCCAAAATGTTCTTCCCAGTTTACAACATGGAATTGGTTATCCTGGGTATATTAGCAAAAAACAGGCTTTAGGATTTTGAGCCCATGTTATCAGAGCTCTGCTCGGGGATCTGCCTTTCCGAGTGGGAGATGGGAACCTTTCCGTTCCCATCACGATGGGAGCCTTTCCGAGTGGGAGATGGCAGAGGATTCATGTCCCTTTTATCTTACATACCTCCTATTTACATGATTTAAAAGTACCACAGAACCTCTCAAATATTCCTATCTCCATGATAACCTTCCACTGTTTGCAAAATTAACAGATTTTCTCAGACTCTAAGATTATGATCGTTCCGGGAATCAAGTCTCATTTAAGTATTAGAATCCTTAAAATATCCTTTCCATCCTCTCAGGACATCAGCAGATGCCCTCCAAGTGAACAAATCCATCAAAAATTACGGCACTGCTTTGGATTTCTAAGTTTCTAAGTTTTAACTCCACGGGAAGATTTTCAAACAAAACATTTCCTACAAGAAAACTGCAAAAGTCTCAAAGTAAAAAGCTGCTTTGTTGGCTTACCCCCCTCACCTACTGCTTCCACAGCTACTAATCACAGCTCAAAGGACTCCAAAAATGAATCCATCCAGAATTCCTCAATCTTCTCTTCTTGACAACAACCACTGCACTCGCACGGAAAAGCCCTGGAACGCTCCTCCCAACTGACCTAAACCACACAGCATGGAATAGAGCCACTCTGACCCCACACGGCTCCATCTGGAGACCTTTCCAAAGAAGATGTTGGGATCTACCTGTCCTCTGGCTTGGAGCTGTGAGGGAGGAGGACAAGTGGGTTTTTTCCTTGCAAGAACTTTGGTCCAGGTGGTTGTCAAATCCACTGAAAAAGCTGTCACTTCTGTCCAACACCCCTGGGTTACCTCCTTGAGTAGCAACCACATAGGCAGGCTAAGTTTTATCCCTAGAGAGAGCCATTTTCTGACCTTCTACCCTCAACACATAACTGGAGAGAGAGACTTTTTGTGAACATTCAACTGTTCTCCGACCACAACCCTTTCTGAAGGGTCAGATATGGGATCTGCAAGGGAGTCATCTCAGAATCTCACTTTCTACCTGCCCCTTAAGCCTGAGATGCCAGTGGAGAAGCCAACCAAGAGAGCGCACTGCTCGGGCAGGACCAAGCTCTAGGCATTTGCCATCCTTAGCAATTTCCCTCCATCCAAAGAATCACTCCACTTCACTACTGCTCTCCAAACCTGAACACGCTGCACTTTAACCTTGCGATTTTCCAGCCTCCTGGCTGCGCTGGTATGAATTCCAGAGTTGCTTTATTTTCCTTTTGAGTACTGAAGGAATAGGTTAAAGTTCCCTTGGCACTTTCTGTAAGAGCAGGAGTTTTTTCAAAGTCTTTTGTTGAGATTTCCTGGTCCCGTTTGTAAGGCAGGGCGTGTGCCCTTCGCCAGCCGCACGAATCAAAGGAATTTCCCTGGTAGCGTGTGCACACAGCTCATAAATCACTTTCAGAAAGCCATAAAACAAAATTATCTACAAAAAATCTAGCACACCAAGGAAGCAGCCTCATGGTTATTCAATAACCATAACTTCTAACACAACTTCCTTTTTGCCATAGATCCAGCCGGACAGAGTCATTTAGCCGGAACCTATAAATGAAATCCCTTTTCCAGGCCTGCACAACCTGTCCGACTAGTCCTCCACCAGCTCGGAGCCAGCACATTTGAAAGCGAATGGGCCAATTTTGGAGATTTTACAGAGTTAATTAAATAGACGGCAGGTTTGGGAACTCTCCTCTGTTCTAAGGCAATCACTTCAAAGAAGCGGCGAGTGTATTTTCCCTAATTTTCAAAGAGGGGAATTCATTCACCTCGGAGCAGGTACAAATCCAAGGCAGTGCTCCGCTTCCCAAGGCCTTTGTGGCAGGCAGTGCAGCGCCGCGGGGCGCCCGGGACGCTCAGCACGGGGAGGCTCTGGGCCGAGCACCCAGCCTGCTCCCGCGGCGCCGCTAACCCAAAGGATCCCCGGCACGCGGGAGCCACGGGATCCCCGGCACGCGGGAACCACGGGATCCCCGGCACGCGGGAGCCACGGGATCCCCGGCACGCGGGAGCCAGGACTGCTGCACTGCTCCCGTGCAACGGACACGGCGCTGATACCGTTTGGAAAGGAACCCCACGGAGCCCAGACTGGAAACCATGAGCCACAGGGCATCGCTCAAAACCGACCAACGCAGCTCCTCCCTGCAGCAACACCAAGGAAATAAGAGCCACCTGAAACACACCGAAATCTGCCCAACAGAATATAACCAAACCTCGGCAAATCTTGATGAATTGATGAATATAGTAAATTTGGCAAAAAGAAGCTCTTCAGTGGCATTCCTCAAGAGACTTTTATGAACTGCTATCTTACTGAAGATCCCAACGCCTTGTTTTAAGGGTCCTTTAGTTCCATTTACCCTGCTATACATGCACCTATGCACTGCTTTGAAAGACACATTATTCCCTTCCTCCAGTATTTACTTTTATATATATATATATTTATATATATGTGTGTGTGTGTGTGTGTGTACACACACACACACAAACACACAACCTAGAGAAAGGAAAAACATAAGTGTACTTTGAAGCTAACTGAAAACAAAACAAACGAAACCAACTTTTATTCTCTTTTCACTACCGGAAAAGACCCTAGATTCAGTATTCCACAGTGTAAATCCTCAAACCCCTTTCTCTCTTAACTCTCAAATTTGGAGGTAATATCTTTAAAATAGCCCTTAACACAACTGCTTATTTACACTGCAGGAAGATTTTCTGCCTTACTTTGCAATAACATGAAGGGTTTTTTGGGGGAGTGGGCTCTAATTAGGATACAAAAATACAACTTAAAACCACAGATGTACCTGCGTTACAGCCTCCCGGTTAAAATTTGTCAATGCTTTAAGAGAAGTATTTTGAGACAACAATGAGAGCAGGAAAAATAAATAAGCAGAATCTCAAGACTGTTGAAATCAGGTAGGGGAGAGTGACAGGGAAGAGCTGCAGGGAAACAGCACTGCTTTTATTGTGCCCAGTTTGCACAGATTCGAGCAGCAGAAGCTGTTCAGAGCGGCCCTTCTTACAGGAAGAAACAGAAATGGCTCAAAAATAGCAACTGTCCCAAATGATCTGCTCCCTTTACTCAGCTGTGTGGCCACCCCTTGCTGATTTAACCTGCTCGGATCCTGCCATTTCTTTTCCAGGCTCAGTTACAGAGGCAAAGGTTCTGGCTAGTCCCGGCTACCACGTGGAGATGCCAATCTGGCCCTTGTTGGAGCTACCGGGGCACTCCAACAAACTGGGTAAAACAGACTCTGCGGGTTCACAGCAGCATACAAAAACCTGCTCTCTAACCCAAAAGACAAGACGGAGAAAGGACTTAAGGTGGATACAGCGCAGGGAGGAGAAGCACACCCCGCCACAGCTTTATTTCTTCAGGGTGAAACCAGGCTCTTAAACCACTTTTAATCCTCCCATGACACTTCCTGGTGAGACAGAAAGGCATCAAAAGCTTCGGAGGCGCCAAAAGCAGCGACTCTCCTACTCCAAATGGGTAATGGAAAAAGTGCTCCGCACACAGGAAAGGAGCTAGTAGGCAGTCTGAGGCAGAGTCGCCTGAAAAGTAAAGCAAATAAACGAAGTTCATTAAAAGATATTCTTAAAATATTCTTAATAAAAAGCTTGCCACAGCTGTGGACAGGACTACGTTTCTGTGAGCCCAAGCAAGGCACACTGGCTCTGACAACCCTTACTTAGCATCCTATTCAACAACTTAGGACAGAGAATGGAAAAAGAAAACTGAGCAAGAAGCTTAAACTGGGGAATTAGAAGTTTCTGCCAGTCCTAGTTCGCAGATCAGCTCCCTTCAAACTCTTTTGCTTCTCACCTTTCCAAGACATCAGTAAACATGCATTGACAAATTAACCCCAAAGCCGCTGGGATTCTCAGTTCCACGCAAAGCAGACGCTTCCGTCGTCACAAAAACGTGCTAGAACATGGAGAACATCTGGCCACGAAGCACCACCCTGCTCGTGTTGCCCAGCCACCTAGAGAGCACATCACTGCCTATGCAATCTCAAAATCAAGCCGTAATATCTCCACTTGAAAAGCGTTCCTCAAGGATGAGTCCCAAAGGCTGTCATCGGTAGGGGCACATTGAGGACAATATGTGCTCCGCATAGAACAGCTGATCCCCACCAGCATCAACAAGTTTACACAGACCAGAGGGAACATATGGCCTTTAGGTAGTTAAAAAACTTATTAAGTGCTTTAATGTCACATTCACCAGTGAAGGAGAACACAGACTGCATTTTAAACCTTTGCCATCCTTCTCTTTTTTCCCTCTCCTCTGTTTTTTTCCCTCCTACATGCCCATCTTTGCTCATCTTCTGTCTTTGCAGGACCATTCAGCTCTTACTCTTCCATTTCCTGAGATAATCACAGAACTTGGTATTTCACGACAGCTTTAGCACTGGGCAAGAGAGGTCAGAGGAGCTTTCCCAATTTTACGTACCTTCTAAGCTTTCAAGAATCAGAAGTACCAAGTTTAATTTGAGTATGAAGCAAATATAACGTTTTCTGCCATAAGGACCATAAAATCACTTCTGAATACTAAAAGCAAACTTAGACGTGGCTCAAGTATTTCAAGCTCGGGGCTGAACTTGAGAACAGGGGTCAGTTCAAGTGCTGTGCTGGGAGATGGAAGCAGTTATATTTCCCCCTTCAACCACAGCTTGCCCCAGTTTAACGTGGTGAAGGCACTGTCCTGAGCTCCATAATCAGCCAGTTTAGCAATCAGATTAAAAGCAAAGGAGAGTTTCCCTGGAATACTCCCAGCTGCAGAACTGAGCCGATGAGCGTTTTGAAAATTCATTAAAAAACATTAGAACTGAAGCTATTTCCCTTCCTCTGGGGACAAAAACATCAAAAAAAAAAAAAGCTGCCTTCTCCCAAAGTAGCTGCTCCTTCCATTGTTTCCACCAAGAACAGGGGCCACCTATTTCCCTTACTTTCCAAAGCCATCACATCCCTATGTCAGAAAGCACAACTGTGCAGTCACGTGCAGAGGAACAATGCACAGCGGTGACCCCGGTGGGCACGAAACCAAGGCAGATTCAGAAACGCCGTCGGCTCCACGCTCAGCAAGAACGCTGGGAATAAAGGGATGGAAAGACAGAAAACATACGGATATGGACAGCGGACACCACAAACAAGTGCATGTACAGATACCAATATATAAATATAAAGGAGAAACAGCAGTGAGGGGGAATACGTGAGGCATCTGCAGGGGAAAAGCAACTGTGAGAAAACACAGGGTGGAAACGGAAGAAAAGCTAAGGGTAGCAACAAAACGTAGCTCAGCCCCACCGTCACACAAGGTTCTCCTTCCAAGCCATTAGAGGACAGGAGGGCACATTTTTTGTCAGAAATGTAAAGGTAGATTCTGGACCTGAGCTGAGCCTGAACAGAGCGCAGACGAGCAGCTTCCTGATTTCCATTCAAAACCTCAGAGAAGCCACCAGAAGTCAAACTACTTCTAAGCCTTTGAGGGTTTGTTTGGGTTTTTGTGTGCGCAAGTTGTAGTTTTCGGTGCTTTTGCTGCTATCACCAACTTTCATGCCCTGCTCTCTAACTGCCAGTTCTCTTCACATCCTCCTGGCTTCCCCCACCCCCAGGAAAGCTGCGGGCAAAACACTCCCAGCTCGAGCAAACAAAGCTCCTCGGCCGGCAGTTTGGAGGCCCATTATTTGGTTAATCACTAAATCAAATGCATAAAATTTACAGAGCGGGACAGGAGCAATCTGGTGACTCCAGCAGAATGAGAACCCTGCAGTGGAGTCGGGGGAGCAGGAAACCGTAGCCACGTACATTTGTGGGAGAAGTGCTGGGAAAAGATGCTGCAAAGCTCAGTACAAATAGGTTATTACATGTGGCCTGCTGTACACAAAACATGTGGTAACTGCTTGTGCTTGGGCACAGAGTGGGTGAAAACTTACAATACCATGAGGTGACTTAATGTTTTAATTCGTACTTTATCTAGGTTCCTCTTTGGAATAGTAAGCACAGCAACTATCTCGTTTTATTCTAAACACAGTAATCACAGTAATCAAATCCAGAAAGATTCAGTATTTACGCTTAACAAAACAACTGCACTGAAAGAGCCGATAGGAATGTAAGTGACAAATCCCTATTTTCATAACCATGTCGAAGCCATGCAGCATGTGACCTCTGTGGTAGGACTTACTGCACACAGTAAATTCCAAATTTTAATTTCTCCATATTTGTTGGCAAAGCACCTTAAGACTCAGAATATTAAATGTTTTCTTTTTTGGAAAATTATTCAGAGCTACAGTAGTTTTAATGTCACTCTAAGGACATTACCTATAAACACAGACCTTTGTGTTGGGCCTAGATTGCTGATATATTTGTACAGTTATAAGACTGTCAATAAAATCATTTAAATAGACTGTAAATAAAAACTATAGTTTATATTTAAAATAGTACTTACTTTCAAAAATATAAAATTAGGATTCTAAAAGAGATTTCTATATTTGCATAAAATACTTTAAATTAATATTATCTATGTTAGAAACCCTTGTTAGGAACCCTTGTAACAAGTGCTACAGTCTCCTTTCAGAATCTCATGTCCCATCACTCTATCCCAAGATTAGCTTTCTATATGGCTCCATTTCTATGAAATGCTCTCTTTTTTTAAGTCTGGCAGGAGTCTCCAACTCCCAGTTAAAATCTATTTATTAGAGTAATAAAAACCACACACATAAAACAGTCACATAACTAAGACTCTTTCTGTGAGGCAGTTTCAGGACCTGGCACAGCTCAAAACAATTGTAAGACAAGGAATCGGATTCTACCTTATTTTTGAAGTACACTTCAATGGGCATAATGAAGCCTGCGTAGCCAGACTCTTCCACTTTGTACGGGGGCTCCTTGCATACTGTAAAGAAAACACACAAACATGAATTTGTATCGCGGCGCAACTTGATCAGAGGCAGAAAGGAGTTGCCAGATGAGAAATGGCTCTTTGGCAACTCAGGATGCATCTAAAACATCAACCTGCCTGCAAACCAAAATAAGATGGTGGTCACGGGCTTAGTTAAGCCTGAGCGCTGCCGCAAGCTCCTCCCACAGAAAGGAGCCATAAAATACATCCCCCTTCCCAAGGCTCAACCCGATTCCTTCCCTCTGTCTTGTGAGTGAAACGGAATTACCTTTCTCTGCTGCTCCACGCTGCAGAGCACCTTGTAAAGGTGTCTTGCAAGAAACGCCACTTCCCAAAGGCTGGGAATTTGAGCAGCAGAGACAGGTCAAGTTTATTTGTTAAGATCGATACCTACGAACCCCACCACGAGCTGCCTCTCTAAGCTGCAGAGCCCTTCCTACCATTTACCACTGCATTTTGTGGGAGCTGACTTGGAGGAATCCAGGAGCATTTGGCCATGACTTAACTATACAGACCTGCTGTCAGCACAGACACCAGACCACAGATGTTCTCCCTCTTGGGAGCTGGATGCACATGCATATAATTCATGCACTACAGTACATGTAAATAAAGTCAATTAAGTCATTAGGGAAAGTTAATGCAAGTCTTTACTTCTCTAAAGAATTTCAAGGGATTAATATGATTAGGAAAAGCTATTTCCCTCAAACCTAAAACACACACAGATTAATTTCCCTTAATGTCGCTAAATTATCCCCAGTTCTAAGCAGTTCCATCATCATAAAGACACCAGCAAGCAGCACTCAAACTTCCTTGCACTCAACTATGACAGAAGAGCATATATGAAAATAACTCAAACCTCTTGACTTGCTTTAACTTGGATCTCACATTAATTAAAACCCATCACACTGAGCTTTTTTGTTTTTTGTTCACCACACAATTTAAGTACAACCCTGACACTCTTTGGTCAAAGGCAAAGAGGCATCATGAGCACGTTTTAAGAAACATTTAAAAACCCTGAGAAGGAAAAAAAAAATGCCTCTTTTAAAGGCAGGTGATAGAACAACCCACTGAGCTGAGGGGATGTACTATTCTAACACTAATGTTTACAACAGGCTAATTACACTGGCTGACAAGAACTGTAGCAGAGCAGATTGGGGCTTTTATTCTATAAATTAGCTTCCAGCTCAGTATCACAATTGCTTATCATGCACCAGTTTTACCACATCAATCTGAAAGAGATGTAATCAACATACACCAACTAGATGCCCGCTTTTATGAGCTGAACATCTTTGAGATACTCCCCAACCACGGACTGCCACAAATAACCAGTGAAGGCAGCAGTCCTACAACACCCCGCCTGACCAGCAAGCTTCCAAAAATGGTGTTTCAAAGAATGTGTGTTATAAAGTAATTTATAGCTGTACCCTCAGCCAGTCAGCGTTCCTGGTAACACTACCTAACAATAACACTGCACATGCAGTTACACAATCTTAGACAGATCTAAGGCTGTGCTGCTGCTGAAAAGGGCAAATCCTGCTTTTCCACCCTCAACCCTGCATTCCTGTTGTCTTGTGCCAACAGTGAGGTTCACATTGCTGCACACTCGCGAAGAGTAAAGGATAATCCAGCAGAAAATGATGTTACAAAATGTTTATATCCTCCCCAACCCAGCTGGGTGCACGGTGCTTGGGCACATGCACGCAGCTGGACTGTATGGGCAGAGGTAAAGAGACCACCCTTTGGGCTGCACTGATTTATGTCAGCTTAAATACTACCAGACTTGCTGCTTGTAGACTCAAAATTGCAGGAATACTGAGAGCTGCTTGCTGCCCAATGCAAAAGACAATATATAACAATATATATACACCACTGCAGTATTTGGAGACCTCACACAAATCACATGCTTCCAGCTTTTGTTGGCTCCGATCAACTAATGAAACTCATCTTTCCACTCTGCACCATGAATTACCTTCTGCTGTCACTAAGTGTCTTCAGAAGCTCAATATACTAATGCTTAAATAAGAGGAGCTAGCATCTCACCTCTGACCCTTTCATTAGAAGAAAGGTCCCGTTCTCCCTGACCTCCCTCAATAGCAATGGTAAAGGTCAAGACTCAAGTGCATGCAACGCACATTTTTGCTCCTCTCAAAGGAAATATTTTATTGAAATGTGACAGTCCAAGACCAAACCAGGCCTGCACAATGCACTCACAGGCAGAAAAGGCCTAATTACAGGTCGTCAAAAATCTACTCACCGCGTTTGGGCTTCGGGAAGCTCTCATGCAGCCGAAAGACCACCTTCTCCACAAAATGCTGGATGTCGCATTGCTCCGGGCCACGGACAAACACCATCCAGTCATGAGTAAACCCTTCCGTGGTGGGTTTTTTCCGCAGTTGGGCTCGGTGCCCCAGCTCCAGTTTTACTTGAACTGTACACTGTTTTAGGACAGAGGTAAGGACATAAACAAAAGGGAGCTGGTTACGTATCATATATAACGTTGAGCTTCACTGACAGATAATGCTAGCTATCAGCAGGAGAAAAACACAACTGTCTCCAGAGGGAGATCAGGCTCATTCTGAAAACCAAACTGTTGTCAGTCAGAGAAGGTATCATTAAAAATAGCTCCTAGCACCACTTCCCACCTAATTATTTTCCCAATATTAGTATTGCAGAGAAAAAATGTTTCAGAAGAGGAGCAGCTTTATCTGTATCACATATCAACTAAATTGTCAGCAAAGTTCTAATCGCAGAACCTTTATTACTAGAAGCATCAGGGGGAAATCAAGAACAACTTGCTTTCCACAGCTCACAGAATTCATAGCACGGACAAAAATGTAATCTTAAAAGAACAAATGAGATCATGAATTGCTGGACTCTGATATTGTTTGGAATAAACATGTCATTCGTTAGAGTACGGCTATGATGCTCCATGCATTTATGACATATTTTATTAATGGACTTTCAAAGGCAAAGTCTTAAGCATAACAAATACTTGCACTAAAATGACCCAATTTCGATTTGCACTCCTGAATACAAATCTAATCACGGAACAAAGAGGGTGTATTCAGAGCTTCATTCGAAGCACGAACACACACAAAAATTAGATGTTTAAAAGCCAGATGAAATTAATCGTGAAGATCCAGACATTACTGCAGACCTCGCACACACAAGAAAAAGAATAAAGAAAAAGATGTAACATCAGAAATGCAATCGAGTCAAACAAAAGTAAAATCCAACAAATCCTAGGGCAAGGTCTGCACAAGAAATTACACCTGAGCTTCTTGTCTCTTTACTAGATCAATTTGGGGCACACTCATTACCCAAACTCAACCAGCAGCATAATCATCTCAAACTCCACACAACCAAATCCAGCCTCAGCAAACGAAGTTCAGTAGGTGGGACAGTTTGTGGTCCTTACCCTCCTCTTCACCTAAGACTCAGAAGTAAATGTCTTCTTACTCCTGTCACCTAAAATACAAGTGCACATGGGCCCAAGCTGAGAGCATGGTGTTGCAAAATGAATCTGTGTTCAGGCAATCTCTCAAATCGAGAAGAAAGCTTAGAAAGAGTAGGGGCCCCATTTTGCATTTGAAGAACTGCAGCAGAGATTAAGATCAAGATTCATGCTCAGCAAAGTGCTTTGCATATCCACCCTGACATGTTAAAGGAAAATGATTTTCAGAGTATGATTAGTACTTTCTGAAAAAAGCATAAATCATTCTTAAAACTCAGTGTTTTTACTTTGTAAGAAAAAAGATCACACAGGAGCTTCACCAGGCATCAAAGCTTGATCTCCTCGAACCCCAGTCCAGCTCCAACTCCAGCTCCAACCGTAACACATTCCTCCAGGCTATTATCTTCACAATAAATACCTTCCGCTGCCATCCCGCGCATCCATTCTAAGACTTGCGGACAAAAGCATCTAACTGCTTCATCTGCCTTATGGAAATCTTTCTATAGGTGAAACCCTGCAAGTCGGTTGGCTTGGCAAGTTGTCTTGCCCTCGCAGTGCTCCAGGACACATCCGCACCGGCTCCATCTCGTTCCTGCACTACAAACGAACGCGTGCTGCAGTCTCTTCTCGTGTGCCATATTAAGGAGCGAGGAGGGAAGACCAGGCACATGGCGCTTTGCTCAGAGAAATCCCTGCCGTGGCGGCAGAGCGGGATGTGGATACAGGTCTGGCTAGGCCTGCGGCTCGCTCGGGAGCTCCGTGCGGGCTGGCCTCATCCCGGCACCTGTGGGGCTCGTGGGCCGCCCGCTCCGCTCCTCCGGTGCCACGATCGCCCCTCAAACCGCGCTGCTCCGGCTGTCAGCACCCCGGCACCCGCCGGACACGCGGGAGCGGGTTTAGCTGCGAAGCAGACGGGCCTAGCTGGGCCAGAGCAAGCAGAGGCAGCGAGCGAGGAGGGAAAGTTGGGCTGCCCGCGCACGCCTCGCACTGCCGCGATCCGGGGCGCCGGCTCCACGGCGGCAAGCAGAGCCCCCGGCAGCACGGGCCCGAGCTGCCCCGGTGAGAACGGGCCGGTTTTCCGCTTCTTGGGTCGGGTTTTTGCCGCCCCAACAAAGGGGAGCCAGAAGCTGCTCGCGGCTACAAAGGGGCCGCGGCCTCCGCAACTTCTCCCGCGCCCCCCTGCAGCCCCCGCGGCGGCCGCGGGCGCCCGGGAGACC
>JAVCKT010007764.1:16183-32632 GCA_032273925.1 Rhynchotus rufescens
TGACAAACCGAACAAAGCAGAGACCTTTTCTCTCTCCATGAATGTAAAAACAGAGAACTTGTAAAGCAGAAGCGGGCTTCATAAATTCCAACTGCTGTCAGTGAGCACCGTGCAGGAATACAGGGGAATATCTGTTACGAGCAGGCACCACAAAGGTGTCTCCTTTTCTTTTTTCTGGCAGTCCGGGCCAGGCCTGTGTTTAATCCTGCTCACAGGGCAAAGGCAGCGGCCCAGCCCGGTCTCACTGCCCTAGGAGCGAAAGGGGAGGATGCAGCAAACAGCCCTGGTGTGAGTTGCTGGGGGAAGAAGCCCCTGCCGGCTGCGTGAGCCTGGCAGAGGCCTGGAGCGACCCGCAATGGGGAGTCCCTCAAATCGGGGGTGCACAGGCCTGGCACAGCCCCACAGCCACTGGCCTGGCACAGCCCCACAGCCACTGCCTGCCCAGCGAGGTTGGGGCTGCCTGGAAGAAACCTGCCAGATTCACCCAGAGAATTATTTCTGCATTTCTGTCAGTCAGAGACACGAGCTGCGTTCACCCGAGTCCTTCTAGAGGGGGAGATTTCCAGCTGTTTCAGGTGTGCTGCTAAGGTGCACTTAATACATAGCACATCTGGCAAAGCAGCTGGGAAAAGGGAGGCTTCTGCTCTTCAGGAGCAGCCAGAAAACACACCGAGGTTCAGCATAAAGCAGAACACGTCACCTGCGTTTTCCTGTCAGAGATGGGAAAGTTGCAGATGACACATAATAGAGATATCTTTTTTTTTTTTCTGAGCTATGTCATACATTTTCTTAAGGCTCCCTATATCTTTCTGTTAATAATAAAAAAAAATCCTTTAACTGCAGTTCGAGTTGCATGTGTGGAAAAATGACAGAATAAGCAAAGAGCAGAAGAACCAGCCAGCCTGACTAAGCTTTCAATGACCTTTGCAACGCCCGCCCATCCGCCTTATGAAGCTGTTCCCCGAGTGGGGAAGGAATATTTTTCACCATTCTTTACGTGCCACCTTAGTAGTGAAGAAAGGGACACGAGCAACAGCCATTGCATTGGTACATGAGGAAATGGCTAGCCAGAAAATGCCAGGTATATTCCTAGGAATATTTTCCTAGGACAAAATAGCCTTCAAATTTGTCTCCATGATCTGAGAACTCTAGTTAGAAAATATTTCTTCAATTCTTAATCTTCCTGAGACGGGTCTTGTTCTTTGTCTTTTAATGCCTGCACAATTGAATACTTGGTTTCAGGTAAAACAATATAAATAAATAGCAAGAATAATGCTGCATTGATAACTGAAGCCAGAGACAGAAATACGGAAACTAAGGTCTTAGATCTTAGTTTGCTCTGGGAATCTTAGTTAAATTTCATTCAAAAATTGGCTCAACATTTGTAAAACTTTTTGGGATATTTATAGAGGAAGACGCTACATGAGTGAAACAAAAAATGCAATTAAAAAAATGTATTTAGAAGAAAAGCCATAAACTAGCACCTTCTCCTCTGATAAGACTCAAACTCTTGTTATTTGTCCTTTGTTATGCATAGTTACCTTTCTCTAAATCAAACATTTTTGCCACTGTTTAGCACATCACACATAGCATCCAATATTAAGTTGGGCTATTCAATGTGAAAGTATATTCATCAGAGGCACTTTGTTAAAACAAAACCTTGTTGAAAACCTGATGGCTTCAACATTGGATGAAACCAACCATTAGCTCCTAAAGAAGCAGACAGGAAAACTGTGTCGCTGTTAAATACATGAAAGTGCATTAAGTTATTGCCATGTTGTTCTGCAACGAGTTTGTGATTTATTACACTCTTTCTTTTTGGAGTTGAAAGAAAGGTTTGAGTTCAAACTGGCTTAAACCCCACGAGTTTAAGATGTTAATGAACATGCAAACAAATTCTGCTTACAAAACTGTATTGCGTTAGGGGGTTTGAAATGAAACTAAATCTTTACTCAGATTAATATGGTAAAAGTGAGCTTGCTCAAAACATAACAGGGACTCATTTAATTCATAGCAAAGGGTTCACATTAACTCCAACCATTTCTTGTTTTCTTTGAAAAAAAAGTGCAGATTTAGCAATGCTAAAGTGCCTAAATTCATTGTAGCTTTGCCAAATTGTCTGGAACAAAAACATAATTTTGGAAATGCTGTAATGTTTTATTTCATCATTTTCAAAACAGAATGCTTGAAATCTAAATGACTTTTTGTTTTGAAATGTCCTCTAATACATTTAAAAAGTAAAGTCACTAAAAAAAAAAAAAACCTACTTAAATTTGCAAGGATTTATTCAACATGAAATACTTTGTTTTACTTTGGAAAATTGCTGGCAAGCCACAAAACTGGTTATCCAGAAAGCGTCATTTCATCTGGCTGCAATGAGAAATGAATTTTGTCTTCGGGGGGAAAAGGTGTGTTCCTAACAAGCATTAGTATGAAAAACCCTAATAAAGATCAGGTATTTTCTAGGCACAAATGTGAGTCCAAATAAAGACAATGTGAGAGCCTAGGATTCACCTGGGCCTGCAAACATATATGAAAACTATCTTCACTGGGATTTTAACATCTTTTATAAATCTTCCTCCCTTCCCAAGAACAAGTTTATAAGAAAGAGGTTTCATATATTTTTTTGTTTTCAAAAACAAAAAAGGGCTAGGATTAGGCTAAAGTTAAAAATCCATCTTTAAAACCTCATTTTTAACCTTTAATTTCTGAGGCCACAGCTGTTTTTTTTTTTTATTAAGCAAACCCATCCCTGTCTTTTCAAGCCCTCTTTGGCTCTCCCTCTACAACACAAGCAGCTTTAGAGGCCCTGCTGTTCTCTTCTTTCTCCCTCCTCTTTCTCACTTACTACCTCACAAGATTTCTTTCCCTAAGCAGGGCGTATTTTCATCTCCACCTTTGTCTTCTCTTTGGGGTGTTTTTGAACCTGATGCTGTTGGTAAGTGCAGCTGCATAAGCTGGTGAAGCGCTTCTGCTTCCAGGGAATGCCCTGTCCCATCTAATTGTTTTTCTCTCATTGTCTTTATAAGAACAAGAACTGTCAATGCAGATCCTAGCAGCCTTCTCACCTTTTGCAAATACAACTGGTCCATCGGTTTAACCAGACAGGAATTAGCAATTATAAATCTCTTCCTTCTATAAAGGGACGTAGGGGGATCAAAAAGAGAGACGAGGAGGCCAAGGCAAGGAAGAGTTGTGAAAATAAAATCTGAAGAATATATAGATCAGGATTATAATCACAATCAGCAGAAAGAGAAGGCATTCAGCCAGATCTTGGGCTGATGTAAAAAATCACCAGCTCCGGGAAGGAGGCGGCCAAGTGCCTTCTGCAGAGGCAGGACAGTCATGATTTAGTGATCTCCCTTCTCCCAGGGATGGAGCTGGGCTGATTTTTACCAGGTGGGAATCAAAGCCAACATCTTAAAATGAAGACAGCTATTCCATACCTAAGGTAAATTCTGTGTAACTATTGCTTGGGACAAGGGAAATAGATATTGATTTTTATTATTTCATTTTTTGCCACAAATTGAAATGTATAAATGTGCCTGCTGATCCTGGGCTAGCTCTTTGGGAAGCTTGGGGCACATGAGCAAGTCTAGCAATCTGTTCCCTTCTGGAATTACTGCTTGCCCTATTCCTGACCACCCAGAAGGGCAGTAGAGCAAACACTGCAATGATGTGAAAATGCAACTCAGGAACAGTGTGCATGTGTGCATGTGCTGTGTGCGCATGCACGCCTCTTTATAGGAAAACTTTTGGAACAAGCATGTTAAGCACATCAGGACCTGGTTTACTGCAGTTTTACTATGTTTTCCACAGTTTGTGTTCATGCTGAATTAGGCCAAAATGAAAAATCCTCTTCTTTGGAGAAGGAGGCTAAAACTTCATTGCAGGAATACCAAGCCCCAGGTTTTGTGGAGGCTCCCTGTGACCCCAGGGGTGTACAAGCTGACACACACGTCCCCCTGCCAAAGCAGCACCAGGCTGCCAGGCTGCCCTGCTGTGCCCTGTGCCAGCGTCTGCCCAGTCCTGACCTTCTGGATGCAGGTTCTGCAGCTGGGAAATGACCCAAACGCAGGGAACCCCTGGGCATGTCTGGGGTCCCAGCAGCACAAGAGAAGCCCTGGTTAAAGGGCAGTTCTCAGAGCTTTTGAGCTCCACACTGCAATAGGACCTGGTGTCCCTGGAATACGTGTCCTTCATCAGAAGGTTTATGGTCAGCTTTACTCACAGCCACACCAGGAATGTGACCAGCTCTGGCTGCTCTTCACAACATTTTCAAGTTCCTTTGCCCATATCTTTCTGTCCCTCCAAAATGTATCATGTCCCTACCCGGCCCTTCAAATTTACTTAACAGAGACACAATTCCAACAAACCATTGTGTTTTATCAACAGTCTAATTCTAAAATAAATTTGAATAAAACATATCAGAGAAAAAATAACACAAATACTAGCATGTATAGTTGAGTGATAATCCCATACAGGAGGCAGATGAAAGCATTCTGTTTTAATCTGAAATTTGCTCTGTTCAGAATCAGCTGGACATTAAAATCTGGGGTCACTTTGGGTGTTCCTCAGCTGAACTGGAGCCATGGGGAGCAGTGAACAGCAGAGGCTGCTAATATAGAGCTTGTGAATATTCAGTGCACTTTAGCCTATGTCAGTGGATTTAAAAGCAGTCTGTAAATCAACTTCCCATCCTGTGACCTCCATTGCTGAGTCCAGAAGTTTAGTCCTGGCAAAACTTCCAAAAACAACAGACACCAATGACTTATTCTGGATATTTCAATGCTAAATAAGAGCAGAAAATTAAATCTATTTTTTAAAAAATATACATATTTTTTATATCTCGATGTACAGGCTGTGAGCGAATGAGAACAAGGGAGGCAGAATCAGACATTCAATGTATCAAATGTAATAAATCCTCTGAGGCTAATCAGCCCTCCTTCCCCCCCTAACCTCAACCCCACGCTATGCCAAATAGTGAAAGCAGATGTCTTATGAACAGGTAAAAAACAATCTGAATTCCCATTCCCCACAACTGAAACAAAATGTAGGGTTTGGGGTTTTGATTTGGGAAGCTTCCAAACTGAACTGCATGAGGCATTTTATCCAAAGCCCTTCAAAGAAACAGCCAAAAAAGAGGAATTCAATTTAGCTGGCATAAGGAGAGAAGATCTATTGTAATATGGAAGAAATTCAAACGCTATAGGAGAGCAAAATGACATCTCAAATTGCTATGATTTATCTTGCCTCGCTCACCTATATTTCCTCAAAATATCAAGCTAACAGTTGTAATGCTTAGTACACAGTGAGAAAATCACCCCCTTCTCTCTCCTTCCTCTTCTACTAATTTTTGTCTAAGAATTTGCAGCTAAAAACTCCCTATTTGGGGGCATAAAAAACAAGATTGTTCCTCTCCAGTAAACTATGATCTCCTCTCTAACATATGGCTCTTTGTGTCAAGTCCTGCATAACGAACATGTTTCTGGGATGCTTCACTCGTCATGGAAGTGCAAATAAAATAATAAAAACATTATCCTGCAGTGCCTGAGAGTTTTTCAGATCTGTGTGTGTATTACAGCTCTGTTTTCCTGAGTAAATACTTTGGGAGCCTAGCAGTGTGATTTACGTCCATCACACAGATGGGTTGGGTAACAGAATAGCTCCTCGTTGTCTGATTCAGAGCCTGGTTAGCTGGTGGGGATGAAGAGTGAAACTCAGCGGGCCAAAGCTGGCACTGCCTGAGTAAAGTTGCTCCTACTTACACAAGTAATGAAACCAGAAGGAAAGAGTTGTTTCCATCCTGTGCTTTTTAGTGACTATGAAGCTGAGAAATTTCAGGTCACTCCTGAGGAGCCAGTTGCTTGTGGCCAGTGTCTCCTTGCCAGGTTGGGGGCAGACCTGTGGCAAACCTGCTCTTTGCTCTCTGCTCTGGGCAGACTCGGGCCACGTCTCTGCGTGCCAGACACTGAGACACCAGCCTCGTGTGTCCAAATCACAGCTCAGAACTGCGCTCAAGGGCTGCCCTGCAACAACACATCTGTGTGCAACCCTTCCCTCCGTGTAGAAGAAGAAGGGCAAACTGTGTGAAAATCAATGTTTGAAGCTTTTTCTGCCCCTCTACGGAGGAAGAGCAAAACCAAAGCAACACGGTTGGGATGGTTTTTCTCTCCAAATACACTTTTAATGTCCCCTCAAAGGGACTTTTGGGCAGAAATGCTATTTGTAGGAGAAGCCTGTATAGAAAGGTCAGAGTCACGTGGCTGGACAAAGCTTAAGGTACTGATGGTGCACACACTTTAGATTTAGCCCTTCCTGCCTTTTGCAGGACTGTGGAACATTAAGTTGGTTTAGATACGTTTTTTCAAAGGGATGTTGGAGGGATTCTCAGAAAATGGCTGAGGAGAAAGCCTTTTTCTTTCCCTCCTTTTTCTTCTAATGCCTGTAACACCGAGAAAGCCCTCGTTGGGGGAGCAGGTCTCCTGCCTGGATCTGTACAATTGTCTCTACAACGTCTTCTGTTGCACGGGGATCTCTGATGGAGATAAGTAGCAGGAAAGAAATCTGATCTCAGTGGGTCTTTGTGAGAGTTTTGATGCAACCTATAGCTAATTAGTTTCATTTAATATAAATTCTCATGGTTGAAGTTCTCAGGAGACAGGAGGACTGTTCTAAGAAAGGAAAAAATCTTATCCTTAGCAGTAGTTCTTCATGCTCTGTCTTCTTGGGGAAAAAGGAACAAGAGTTAGGCTGTGAAAAGCCATCATTGCCTGAACGCAGTTGGAGAGGTTGGATTTTGTACAGTCGTTTGTGTGTGATAAGCAAAACTGAAAGGAAAAGACATGTTTCCTGGTACTGCAAAATATGTGCCCATAACATTCTTATTGATCCGTACCAAAAACTGAAGTTATCCCTGTAGCGCTTGCAACTCCACCGAGCTGAACTGATGCCACATTGTAGTAGACTTCTCAAGTCCTGCAAGCCTTAACGTTGCTCTGAACTGCTCCCTGTTTTGGCCTTCCTTGTCCACAGCCTCTGCTGTCAAGAAACCGGTCCCGGAACAGAGGCAAGACTTGAACTGCTACCTGGAGAGGTCAGAGCTGCCTCAACAGTCAGAGGCAGCTGGAGAGCACAGGGGTGTCTCGCTAGGCAGCCGTATTGGCCAGCCTGGGACCCCGTGCATTAGCTGTTGCAGACAAGCCTAGGAGCACTAACCCGGACATGTTTATGTAGTATAGGTAAAGAAAAAACAGAGGACCGCATTCCTGTCTGATGCTCAGAATATAAATCTGTCAGAGGAGCCTTCGGAAGAGATTTTGGCCAGCGAGTAATGAAGTGAAGGATCTGTAGGTGAGTACAGATGACTTAGTAAACTAACATAATGGGTGATTGGGGAATCAGTAGCACTAGGGAAATCTGGAGTGAAACATACCCTGAACTTTCTCTGTGACTATGCCACTCAAGTTCCCTGAACAAGGATATTTCCTTAGAAATAACAGGGGATACTGTAGAGAAAATCATCTGTTGCATTTTGGCATTTTTTCGCACCACTTGCAAAGCTCCTCTCCCGCCTGCACCGCGCAGCAGGAGCCGCAAAGGGACCAAAGAGGAGCTCGGTTCTCCCTTCTGCACAGAAATTCAGCCTGCCTCGGAGCAGAACTGCCAGCCAGCTCGTGAGCGGTGCTCCAGAAACCCTGCAGCACCTGAGAAGCCGGAGCTTGGAACCCAACACCTGGAGCCTTTTTGTTTATTGTGTCTATCCTGCTCCAGAGGAGAACGGCGATTTAATTGGTTTAAAGTGAAGCTGGATTTATTTAGTTAGAAAGGAAGCAGAACTGTAACTATTTGAAAAGCTAATCTGTATGATTTTAGGATAATCTGAAAAGAAATGGCAAAGATGTCACTATCCTTCATGACATTTGAGTTTTCTAGGCCAATACACGATCAGGCATGTTCTGCCTTTTGTATTGCATTGCGCAAAGATTTTATAATAATCAAAAGCAACAGGAAAATGGACAGGGCTCTTCCAAAAGCTAACATTATGCTATAATCTTCTTTCTGAATGCCTGTGTGTCCCTGCTTCTTCCTGCAACTTTTTTTTTTTCATATCATCTCCACATCTTTCTGTTCCCCTTTTCCCTGTCTCTTTCCCCTCATTTCCTTAATCCTCTGCCACCAAGTCACTCTGCTCATTTTCACATTTCTCTACTGAAATTAATGCTCCCCACCCAACTGTTGCCTGAGTTAACTATTCTGCTTAAGCAGTGGGATTGGAGAAGCCAGTACTTATTTTGAGAAGACCTTCTGGGGAAAGAGGATTCATACAGTAATCTCAAGTGAGGGCCCAAACATTTCCCAAATTCTCTGACCCCTAAATATGAATATCATTTGACTTTGAATAATGAGCTATTCGTTCATCTCTATATAAAACCTCATGTATCCTGACAGTTCCCTATTGCCTTCCTGTCTGAAGTGGCTCAGGAGTATAAATTATTCTAGCGAAGGTTGGCAGTAATTTATGCTCAATAAATTGACTATAGATCTGCTTGTTTCAGTTGGTAGCATGGGAAGAACTTATACATTTTCTAAATTCCCTCATTTGTTCTCGGACAGACTCCTCGCCTTTCTGGGGCTGATCATGAGTCCCAAACCACAGCGATAGGCAGTTACTCATTCGCCTTTGCTAAAGCTACTCCTGTGAGCAGCAAGTTTGCAGCGTAAAGAAGAGGTTGCCAGTCTGGCCTGAAAAGCTACTGGCACAAAGATGTGTAAACTGGTGTCATACTCTGCAAAATATTTGACGGACAACTTATGAAATGGAGTTTAGCAATGGCTATTCTTAAAAAACAAAACAAAACAAAACAAAATCAAGCACCCTCATATTGACTTTTGACTGACAGAAACTTACTGGATGTCCTTAGATTCATTTCTATTAGAACAGTATAAGAACATGAAACAAATAGCTCAATTTTTATTTATTTATTTTAAGTGAAAGGGACCATTTCCTTTGCAGAACTTCTGCAAAAAGGGGACCTTTTGTCCAAGATGCAAAAGACCAACAGGAGCCCATTGCTCAACACATAAATTTTTTATGGGCCAGGGAGAGATGATTCACTCACAGTTTCAGCAGTGCAGAGACTGGACATGATGAACCAATGAGTCTTATCAGGTGTGATAGTCAAAACAGATTTTCTTTTGCATCTGCTGTCACTTCCTCTCTCTCATAGTGAAATCTGAGTTTCAGAAGCTGACTACTATTTCATAAATAGACATGCTTCTGCATCACTCTATGTGGAAATTGCCATCTGATATTTTAAATTGGAATGATGGAAACCATTTTGCACCTGGTTTTGGACAGGTCTTGGGCTCCCTGCTCTCGGACAGGAGTGGGAAGAGCAGCTCTGAGCTCTCCATGCCTGGGCACAAGTGACTACAGCAGTGGCAGTGGCACCAAGGCAAAGCTGAGGGCTGGACAGATGCACCACGTGGCCCATGTCTGACCTGGTCCCTGTCTCATGTGGCACATCTGGCCCCAGACTGTCGTTCCATTAGGTGTAGGCATAGAAATCTGTGTGGGTGCTGCTGTGAACACTGCGTGGATGGATGCCGGCTCTGCACCAGTCCCACAATAGACAAAAGGATTTGTGAGGCTGCAGGGATCTACGGGCAAGTCAAAATCTGGTTTATTGTAAGCACCATAATTAAAAGGCCAATCTTGCACTTCAGCGTAATTCTGGCTCCACTGAGTCAGGGTAAAAGTGGCTACTGAAACCAATGAATCCATGGCTCTACCTGCTCCACCAATCCAGCCACCCAGCTAATCCAGCTAATCCTGCTAATTTTGTTCCCGTTTGCAGTTTAGTAAACTATTAGAATAGTATCTGAGCACCTCACCAATTAATGGCTTTGCAGCACGCTGTGAAGTTCACAGTGAGCTTCAGTGGGAGGAATGGGCACACCTTCAAAAACTGTCCATCAGCATTTATGCCAAAATGGAGATGCATTTACGTGCAAAATCAGTTTCCTGGGAGCATTTTGAAGGCACAGACTGTGTGTTTTCTTTTTCTTTTTCTTCCCATATTTCCTTTATTCCTTTTCCTATCCTTATGCCATTCCCTTTGTTCCTTCATTCATTCATCCCTTTTTTCCTGCCCACTCATCTCCGCCTTTCCTCTTCCCCCATTCTTTCCTAGTAGCGCTTATTTCTCTCTCTCCCTCTCTCTTTCTCTCTCTCTCTCTTTTAAAGGACATGCTACCATTACAGAATATATGTTTTCCATCTGGAATTGCATGTGGGTTGTAATTAGGATTACCTGTAAGTTTGAGAATGTAAGTCTGTAATAGACAGATGTGAATATTTTGAGGGAATAAAAAGGCATGTCATATTTTTCCAATTACTTTACAGTGGTCATTTTTTTATGAGTCAAATAATCAAGTGAGTCATTCCCAGCACTTCATGTCAGTAGCTCAGACATCAATGAAGATGTGCTCTCGGGTGCCAAGGTAATGCCCAGCTTTTACTGCTGCAGCATCAGAACTTGTGTTTTCTGCCCTAGCAAAGATTAACCTCAGGGAAACGACCATCTCTCACCTGCCACTGTCAGCCCATCAAATAAAATAATAAAATAAATATTCTACTGAAATAATTCCCCGATTGAGGTCACACAAAAAGCCTGTGATTAAGTGTCCTCCTAATCTCATATAAACAAGCTGCATGTTTACTAGATCTGGTATCAGTCTTAATCTTCATCTATCCCTGGACTATCCCTGTTCATGCTGAGACACCCTTGTGCAGATAAGGTTGATTCACACAACGTCACCTACCCACTGAGCCAAGTTCAAAGCACTTGCTTTACTCCCCAGACCATCTTTACTCATAATGTTTACATAGTTCAAAGTTAGTGATTCCTCCACATTTCCTCTTGATGATTATCTTTGTGCCTTTAATTGTAAAACAAGAACTAGCATGTTTTGACATTTTTTTTCCCGAATAGTTGGCCTGTGACTGAAATAAAGTGTTATCGAAGTTCCTACAATGAATGGTCAGTGAGACTGAGGATTGTTTTAAACTTTTTGTTGGGAGTAGGAAGGAGGGGGAAGAAGAAAGATAAGCTGCTGTCCTTCAAACTCAGTATCAGATAAGAATGCCTTCTAAGGAAAAAAAAAATGTCTAAATTGGAACAGGAGCAGAAGTCTTGTGAGTTTAATTGCAGTAGCTACCGGTCTTTCATGAAGGAACCCTCTAATCAAGGACTTTGATTATAAGGGACACAGTTAAGATAAAAATCTTATACAGTATTTCGAAAACAAAAATTCCTCAACCTAATCATTTAAGAAAACAGTAACTAGTACAAACCACCCCTGTATTATGCATCGAGTTCACTTTTCAACAAGGATAACTTTTCATTTTTTTACTTAAAATGTGACGCAGTGTCCAGTTGATAGAAAAACGTTCACCTGACCACTGGCAAAGGTAAACACTTCAAGAAATGCCACTGGGATGCGCCCATGTGCTTAAATGAAGCCAGCATTAAATGTCTTGCTGAAGCAGGGCCGTCACGCCGGACCCCTTCCCTTCAGTGAATTTTCCCTCAAGCGTCACCTTGAGGACAAATTCCCACTCCGAACTGTAAATAACAAGGGCAGAATCTTTGTCTTCTGCACTTTCTTTTCTCATTTTGTTTCACCTTTTTTAAATGGAACATTTCATCCTGAAGACTCTTCAACCCTTGTAGAACTTAATGCAGGTAAATTGTGTCACTCAAATACGTGGATCTGTTCATGTGAGCAAAGTGATTGAAATTCTTGAAAGTCGACGGAATACTCCATACTCCAAATTCAGGAAGTCAGTGAGACCTACAGCTTATAGGAAATATCTACAGCTTTTAGCACGAGGGAGGTGCTACGTGGGGGTAGCGTCTGCATGTTTCATCAGGAATGTCACAAAACTGTGTTGTCTTTCATGCAAATTACTGTGTCTATTTCTGCTTTGTTTTGGTTTGGACTTTGCGGACTTCTACATCATATTTGGGAATGTTTAGAAAAAGCAACAAAAAATACATATTTGAAAACAGTCATACCCCATGTGTTTGTAAAATGTTCCTTTTACCTTAAAAATCCTTAAAAAGAACGATTTGGAGCCAAAAAGTACTATTCTAGAAGATCTCCCTAAAAAATAGTCTCTAAACAAGCCTCAGTCTAACCATCTAAGCTCTCAACAATCAATGGGTATCCAGCTGTCATCAGTTTTGTGATCCTTATCCATCCTTACGTTTGAAGTCTTCAGTCACATCCACTTCCCTGTTTTCCTCTGTTTTACCTTTATTCTCTTCACCCCAGTTCTGTGCTGGTTGTGTATGCGTAGCCCTTGTGATTACCAGTACAGGCACTGGATAGCTTGTCTTGCCTCCTCATGAGGGCATTCCTGTCGCTCTCTGGTGTGTGCCCAAGAGCTTAAAATGCCTCATGCTGATGTGCTGAAATAAATTGATTTGAGCTTGATTTTAAACCTGCCTTTGCTGCCAGCCCATCACAAGGTAAATACTGCAATACTGGGAGTAAGCAAGTGACGTGCTGCTTAGATATAAACTGATGCTTCGTTGGAAAAGGAAATGAGATCTTCAGCTCTGATCCAGGCTGGATGAGCTCAGTGTGAGTATCTCCAGTGGACACTAATTCTGTTCTACACAGATTTCGAGGGTGACTGTGTGTATGCTGCCACATCTCTGATTCATGAATGCAGATGTAGGATGATTCCCACTGCTTTTACTGCCTTTTGCTGTATATCTATCAAAGCTCAGAAGGGAGATTTTGCTCAGATTCCTTAAGATCATTGTGAAACCCAGTTCAGATATTACTCTTTGCCCTTGCAAGAAAGTGCAGCTGTAATTCGTAAAATACTAACTCAACAGATCCATTCAATTTAAATCACACTGTATCTACTGAGTTTCCTGATAAAAACATGGTTTTACTACTGTACTTAGCATATCACAACCCACACCAGGTAATGGAACGTGAGCGGGACTTGATTCTATCACTCCCAGAAATCTGCTCCAACTGCCCAGTCTTTCTTACAGGTGACGAAGTGTGAATCAGACCAAAGGCAGCTCAGCTTTCATGTGCAGGGTTAGCTGGAAGGGTTGTTGGATAGAGAAAAGATCTTTTAACCATTAAAATGGACAAATTCGAAGTGGAGTCACAAGAAGGACCCTACAGGGCCTGACTTTATTATAGAGTTGTCTTTCAGCATAGGACACCTGAGTCCACTTCCGAGTTACTGACGGAACAGCAATTTTGGTATTTCTGTTGATATATAAGGACACAGACTGGTCTGTTAGTACTTTTTAGTTACTTTTTGGTACTGTTTGCCCTGACTTGATAATTCTAATAGGGAGGATCATGCTGACTTTCCTCTTTCCTCCCAAAGAGTTACATACAGCAGAAGGAAAGTGGTTTTCTCAACAGAGAAAGCTATCGGCTGCTTTACATTCAGTAAATATTCAATGTCACCCTAAACTATGAAAAGAAGGAGTCCCTTCACTTAGTTTCAAATATATTCTATGGAGGGATGGCATTAGGTCTTTCATAGCTAAAAAAATCAGGTTCATATTTAAGTATTAGTACGTGAACAATTTTTTGTGCTTTATTGGAAGAGTCATATGATACAAAACATGCTGGTGCTATCAACATTACCTCTATATTTCAATTTAACTACATGTCTATGTGACATTCTGGAAAACACTCAGCACTTTAAGGACTGAAGTCAAATTCACAAAAGATATTTAACATCTAACTCTTTTTTAAGGAAACTCACTTGCTTCCTACAGTTTTTAAGCCACCTAAAACAGCCTTGAGCACCAGACTTAGATTTTCAAATCTAAACTGGCCCAGAGGTGGTTTTGCTTCTTGCTAATGTAAGTAATTAAAGGTAGACAAAAAGCAGCCTCAGACTCTTTCCCATCTTTTGTATCACAGAAAACAGAGACTTTTCTGAGAGCGAAACCCAATCAAAATCATTCTAATCCTGTTTCATCTACCAAGTTATTTTTGGGCAGCAACACCTAACTCCCATTTTGAAGATGATGCTGCAGTATCAACACAGCTGCTGATTTTTATGAGTATTCACAGACCTCTGAAAATAAGTGTACCACCAATCAATGCTAAGTGTATTAGGTGCTAATATGTACATAAATTAGGCATAACGACTCTTAATCTTACAGGCCAAATCAGAAAAAAAGCCTAAGGTCCTCTCCATAGTGTTGCAAATGGTTGAATATTGCACAAAGAAAACAGTGTTTCTCTTACAAGAGTAAATTGAATATATATATCTATATGAATATCTATATCTCTCTATATAGATATAACTAGCTCAACCTTTTCAGCTCATCTAAGTTTCTCCTTTCCCTCTGCTTGTTGCTATTAGTAACTTAGAGCTACTAAGACGAGAGACCCGGGAAAGCCAAACGGGGCCTTTTCCAGGTTGGGCTGTATCCCTGTCCAGGAGGCAGGCTGTATATTAACAGCACCTGTTGCTACCCACTGGGTGATTGCTCAGCCTTTACACAGCTGTATGGTGTAAGGACTTCATGTGACACTTTTCTCTGGCCAGCTAAAATGAGCTGTTTGGATAAAGAACCAGAGGAATCTTCCATGGGAAAACCTCCAGCCCATGCCTGCTAGCCCAAGCGTAGTGAACCTTTCTCATCCCAGCTCCAGGTCTTGAGATAAAACCTCTTCATTCGGATTCTTTTTCCTTATCCATCGTCTTGAGTTTCTGCTGGAAGTCAGTCTCACTGTTTCAAAAGGTGTGGTTTTATAGCCTACAACGTGAGCCTCATGTTTCTTCCTCTGCCTAACTGCCCAAAAAAAAAGGCTCAGAAATGAGCCTTCAAATACCCCTTAAGAAACCAAATTCCCAGACTAGCACACTAATAATAATTATAAGCAAATAAAGCCTTACAGTAAGTAACTTCTGCCTTAATGAGATTTCATGAAGACTACCAGGGACTTTTTCTTGCTGCGGATTTTAACCAGAAGTTAGTGGTTGCTGCAATGATAGGAGATAACACAACCGCTGTTGATATATAGGTAATTGATCCCTATGGAAAGATAGGTCTGGATCAAAACTCTGGGCCTTTAACACCCTTGAATTAGTGGGGGATGGCAGGCAAGCTCTGGACATGAAGCTGTAACTCAACATCCTGCGTGATGCTTCCCAGACCTGACCATGCTGAACCTTGAGCTCCAGAGGGATACAAGGAAACACCTTCTGACCAGATACACGATCGCTGCAACTAGGGTGTTCCAGCAGCATCACTAGGAACTATCTGTTCTCATATCTGATATCTGTTCTGACATAACAATGTATTTACTGTATTGCAGGCTAATTTAGAAGCAATTCTTAGCCACCACTAAAAAAGAGTATTGTTAGAGTGATTCCAAAGGAAAATTTGCAGTTATTATATTCCATTTCCTTGGGGAAAATTCAAGAGAATGATGATAAGTATAAAAAACCATTGCTGATGAAATGTGTAGATAATGCAAAGATTCGCTGCATAGAAAAATGTAACAATAACAGCACAGTCACTGAAACAAAACAGGGCAACTAGTTAAATCCAAGTCAAATGCTCATTAACAGATCCAAATGCAAAGTTAAGACTTTGAGGGACAAGAAACAGAGGCCAGTCTTGCACAAATGGAGACCTGTGCCCTGCAAAGTGGTGATGCTGACAAGCTGCCTGGGTAGTAACTCATGAGCAATTTCATAACATAAATTACAATAACGAACTGAGCTCCCCGTGCAGTCCTGTGGCAAAGGGGCTCCCGCAACCCTCAGATGAACAAGCTGCACAGTAAGTGACCACAGGGAGCAGTAAGGGTGGGAATCTCTAGTGACTCAACTTGAAAGCAGCAGCAAAGCCTTTCACTAGAGAGGTCAACGTCATCTACAAAATATTGCCTCCTGCCTATAGAGCCTATAGCTCTGATGCACATTTTTAAGGATGCCCCAAAATAAAGGGACTAAAGAATGAATATAAAATAATACTCAAAGCACAGAGAAAATGCTAAGAGGGATAGACTTGAGGCTTAGCTTTATTGCCTTACCACTTGATGGGAATATGTAAAATATCCTTTAAGGAAGCTTGAGATTTTTAATTTACCATAAAAAGGCCCACAAAAGTCTGATGATTTGAAAATTATACCACAAAAAAAGTAATAATTGAAAAGAAAGTAGAAAAAAACCTCTTGGTTGTGAGAAACAAAAGAACTGAGATTCATTTCTTGATGTTGCAAAGTAAAACTAGACTCCATTCTCAAAATGATGCTTTTCAAATAAATATATATATTTTTAATATATATTTATATATAAATATATACAGCTTTATATCTATATATAAAGCTTTATATATATATATATAAAGCTTTCATCAGGCTCAAGTGACTGGT
>JAVCKT010007767.1:0-14213 GCA_032273925.1 Rhynchotus rufescens
TTATAGCAGCTCCAGAGAGCTGGGGGTTGTTTATGAGCATGGACTGCTCTGCAAACGGCCTCCACCACCTTGTTCTTTGAGCAAGAATCCACATTGTTTCCTCACTGCCGTAGGTCAGCGCCAGCAGAAAAAAGGTCGTGACTAAGCCAATTAATTGCTGCTAGAACAAAGCCCACGGACCGTGTCCCGAAGCGCCGGCTTCCCACAAAACCCCCAAACTCAGCACAAATGCAGGAGCCCGTCCCAAAATTGGGATGGCTCTTTCCCAGAGCAACCCTGCATTGCCCCTAATTGTCACTCCCATCAGTGCCTAAAAACTCGAATTGAGGCACATCCTCCCTGCAGGACTGAATTTGGTTCCTTGTGTGGTTTGCTGATTCTGCACGGCTGTAGGCTTTCTGTGGAAAGCACCGAGGCCTGTGCATTACCAAAGGCTGCGCTCCCTGGAGCCTCAGCACAGGTTTAAGAGCATTTCTTAGCTGGGACAAGCTGTTGACTCTGCTAGTGGCCTTGCTGTGAGGGCATTAAATCTTCAGACCTGTCTGGGTTCTCCGAGGCCACTCAGAATTGCTGCTTTTGTGCTTCGTTCTGCGAAGCCAAGATGCAATAAAAGCAGATATCTGTACGGACTTTCTTTAGAAAGTGCTTTGGGGTCTGTTTGTGAAAAGCAGCAGAGAGGAGCCAGGTGGAATTGCACCTCTGTGCAATTTCTGACTTCTTTTGTTCCTGGAAGATGGCAATTTAGCGATTCCTTATCAGCTCTTCTCGTGGGCAAACAATAATCACATTTTTCTTTTCCATTTGTGATTGTTTTAGGCACGTATGGCATTTGGTTGGGTATCTTTTTCCAGAGTGTTTGTTTGTTTGTGTGTTTGCTTTTGTGACCTAAATGCATTTTTACGAGGGCTTTGGGGCAGTGCTGATCCTAGGTAGTTCCTGGCTCTGGAGCAGGGAGGATTGCGCTATGTGGGGCAGGCCAGGAGTGTTCCCGCTGTGTCTACAGTGTGTTTTACAACACGTCGAGGTCAAGGTGGCATCTTGCTCCAAGGTGCCTGCAGGGGGTTGGTGGTTTGTTCATTCGTGGGGTTGTTTTTCTTGGTCACTTACCTGAATTTTGTTTCCTTAGCAGAACAGGCTTTTCATTAGACTCCTCAGTGTGCCTGAAGCAAAATACAGCCCCAAGGATTGTTCTTGGAAGCATCAGGGAACACACATGGAAGAAAGAATTTGCACAGATAACACACGAGAATCCCCATCTGTATCCGGACTGTGGAGTTTAAATCCTGTCCTGGGTGGGAACAGATGGTCAAGGTGCCTCTAACTCATCCTGCAGCCCTCAGAACTTGTCAGATCCCCCGGAATGTTCCCAGGCAGCGCTGGGATGCAGGAGTTGCTGCTCCTGCCCTGTCCAGGTCAGTTTTGGGGGGCCTCAATGCAAATGCACAGAAGATCCAAGGTTATTGCTCATTAACTTCTCATAATTTGGAGGTGTCCTCTAGCAATCTTTGTACTGTTCTGTGGGTATTTATTCTTCTCCAGACTTCTAAAAAAAAGAGGGAGCATTTTTTTTTCTCCCAGCTGGACTGAGTCATTTCACCATTTTTTTTGTAAATTTTTCACAGCTGTTATTTTGTTGCTTTAATTTTGTAATCTGTCTTAAAACTTAACCTGTGCAGTGCTCGGTGAGGACAGGCTGCAGACGATTGCTGCCTGCTGCATTTTCACAGTGCCTGGACATGGTTGTGTCCTTTTCCAGTTACTAAAGCAGCTCCTCTTTCCTTTGCTCTTCCTCCCCTTCTCCTCGAGGAAGCAGGGCATGCACAGTGCAGGAAAGCATTAGCTCAAATGGTGGCTTGGATTGCACCTGAAGTGCAGCTCGAAATGGTTCTGCACTCAGTTCAGCTGTGCTTTGGAGCAGAGCGGCTAGGGCAAAGGATAAGCTGTTAGTTAAAGCATTAAGACCTGCCTGGGGCTCTGCATTTCCCTTTCCTTACAAGAGGCCTGTCCAGGCTGAGGTGGTTGGAAATGAAAAACTGCTGTCTGCCCCGAGGCTGTTACTCAGACCTACCTTAACTTCTTCCTCCTCGCCTCCTGCAAAGGTTTTCCAGCATGTCACATGTGCTGTGTTTGTTCCCATGGACCTTAAATGCCTATTTAAAACGCAGGCAGACCAGCACTGCCTTTTCAATGCTTTCCAATACAGCTGCAATAACTGCTAATATTGCTCGATGGGAGCTGAAATTTCTGAGCTATCACTAAAATGACAACTTTCTTTCTTGGCACATAGTTTTGTTGTTTTTTAACCAAAAAAAAAAAAAAAAATCCTGCAAAACTTTTTCTTTTGCCCCAAGAGGATATGTAAGAAAAATATATTTCTTGATAACAGACGTCACTTATTTTTTGGCTCAAACTCCCCTTGGCAAGCCAGTGTTTGGAACGTGGCCATCCTTCTCGTTCGCACAAGAGAGGGAGAGCTGAGCTTTCACAGGGAGACCTGAGCTGCCGGATCCCTTTGCAAGGCATGTGGCAGACTTCTCCCCTAATCCTGCCCAGAGCCATCTCTTCTTGAAGGTGCACAGTCCTGGCTTTACGTCTTGGATCCTCCTTGTTTGGCTGCAGTCTGTGCCAGTACTGGGCTTGCTCCTTCAGTGATTTCTCCTGCTCGTTTTGGTGCTGCAGGCTCTGGAAGGAATCTACCTTTACTGTTCTCCCTTTGCAGCCTGAAGAGGAAACCGTTTTGGAAAAGCAGTTTTAAAAATAATACTAGCTGACATTTGCAAAACTTGAGGTGCTGTGGGCTGTCAGTGTTGACTTAGTTCAAAAAACAAAATTCTTGCAATGTATTTTGCCCCTCTGCTTGTGTTTAGAGGCATCTGCGTGCGATGACCAGAGTAAAGAGAGCAGCTTCCTCCAGTTCCGTTTGCCTCCGAGTGCTGCAGGTTTTGCAAAAACCCGAGCTTTTGTGGAAATGGGGCTGCATCCAAACCACCAGTGCAGACACGATGCCTCGCTTTCGGAGCAGCATGCCCCAGATTGTCATAGCCCTCCCGGAGAAAGGAAACCCATCTCTGTGCTCTTAACAGACCTATATATGCATATACATCTATGTTTATTTTTTCCTAATCCGGGCTCAACAGTGGCTCTTAAATTGTTAATGAATGCAAAATTTAGGCTCGACTTGCAGCCCACGCTCCCCCTTGGAGTCCAACTCGCTCCGGTTGGGTTGAGCTTGCGCTTCTCCAATCCTTGTAATGCTCTGCAGTCTGGGTTATTCAGCGCTGTCCATGCAAGAATCACTGTTTTGGGGGCTGGATGCGGTGATTGCTGCTGTGCACCCCGTGTATTTGGCTTGAGGTGTGCAGTAGTGCTCCACTTACCAACACCCAATTGCATTTTATTGCTGGTAGGGCTGTAAAGTCAAAATCCTGCAGCAGAGGGTATGAAAGGAATAATTGAAGTTGCCAAGGCTCGCATACGTTACCTGATTAGGAGGGGAAAAGGAAACAGGGCTTTCTGAGCATTTGCATTGTCCTTATGGGATAATCCTGCTGGATCTGGCCTGCGAAATGACTTCAGCTATATTTGTACAACAAATCCTGCAATGTTTTCAACTGTAAACCTCACATCTGACGTACATCTACAGCATGTTTTTCTGTTCGGTTTCTGATTAAAAGATACTGATTCTGATAAAAAAAAGATTCTAGTAAAAGATTAGAAAAGATAATTTTGTAGTTAAGGAAAATTCTGACTTATTCCACCTCTCTCATGGTGCAGGTAAGCTCAGCTCTGACAGCACAGGCTCCATCCGGGATCCTGTTGCTGGTGCAAAGTTTTTAAAGCACAATTACCTTCTGCTTAAATAAATGATGGACTATTTCAAGTGGAAAGAATTGTCTGTGCAGCTCTTGTGCATAAGTTGGCTCTCCACAGGTGGACTTTAAAGAATTTTGGCTGTCTGCAAGAGCAGAAAGAGAAGAAAAGGTGTATCTGGATCAACTGGTTAATCATTAGGTAATAACAAAGCCTTCTTCAATGCACAAAAATGAGGTTTCCTTTCCAGCTTCCGCTTTGAAGAGTTTGTTACAGTATTCTTTCCCTTCCTGATTTTGCTGTTTTGATGTAAACATTCACTGACCCTCTATGGGAATTTGAAAAACGACTTCCCAGTTGTTAATAGTGATAAGACTTTAAACAATATTGTTAAAGACCCTTTGGGGAGGAGGTTAAGCCAAAAGAAGCAAATTAAAGGGCTTGAATAAAAAGGTGATCTGCAGTTTTAGACATCCTTGGAGAAGGAAGTGAACACAAACAGTACATAATATTAGGCAATAGTTCTAGCTTTGCAAATATTTTTATGATTTTTGTAATTTCTGGGATTCAACTGGTCTGGTACTGCTCCGTGGCTTTGTTTTGGATATGCTGGTTTAGAAAGTAAAGCTGGAGGAGTAACAGCAATAAAACATGAGCAGAGAGATGCCCAAGCTGCCTCTTTAGTGTTTGTTAGCACAATAAATGAAAATTTAAGGAGGTTTGCTTTGGATTTCTGTCTCTGTATTTTCAACAGGGATGTTTTTAGGTCTTGTTTGCAAGTGGGAATTGAGTCACAAGCAGCCCTGTAGGAAGGGTACAGAGCCAAGTGTTTGGGTTCTGGGGCTAGGAACATAACTTTGGCCATCATGGAGGTTTGGGGTTTGCTTTCCAGCAAACTAGTTTCTTGCCTTGTTTCTGTTCATGCTGTTAGTGTCCTAGTGCCTTTGTGCAGGTTTTCCTGATGATTTTTTTGGAAAGGGATGGATGCATGTAGGTACAAGTTTTAACAGAAGAGAATGTGTCCAGAGGCCCCAGATTGGTGCCTCTCTGAGCATCAGGCTGGTCCTTCAGATGCACCGTATCTGCCCAGTCCTTATGTGCCCTGGCAACTTGCACTGCTAAATATCCCGTGAGAAGCTCGGAGCTCAACGCTGGAATCCTGAGCTGCCGTGACCGAGGTTGCCACCCCAGGCGCTCGGCCTTGTGCTTTGCACCCTTTCCCTTGCGGGCAATGACGTGGTACCTCCCAAACTCGAGTCCGAAAGAGCAAATGAGTCATTTGGAGGTAGCTAGGTGACTTTTCCCAGAGCGGGAAGGAGGGATCCCTGCCAACCGCCTGCCACCTGTGCCAGCTGGACGCTGGCCAGTGCAGCCAAGCGCGGATCCAGGGTTTTGATTGAGCCCCATCCCCTAACATAGGTGCTGAGCGATGACGTTCCTGATGGAAATCACCCAGTAGACCACACTTGAAATAATTTATGACCCAGGAAGAAAAATGTGTGCTAAGAATAACTTTTAATTACATCAGGTGAGTAAATTGTCCTGTAGATTCACGCCCAGGATGAGCCTCGGCTATAGGAGATGCGTTAGCTGCGGCGTGTCCCCACCTCAGATCCTTTGCTTATGAATTGTTCTCGGTTGAGTTTAGGAAAGCATCTCTATATTTAGCTCCTTCAATGGAAAAATAGCAGATGAGCACAGTAGTACTTGCATGGTCTTAAAGGGCATTTATACTGCCTGCAGTCTGTGCCAGCTCGGCCCCTGAGGCTCCCTGTCTGTTGGCATCCAGCTGGGATGGGGTGGCTTCGTGCAAGTGGCGTGTCCCTTGTGCCTCCTTTGGTGGATCGAGCTTCCAGCATGGATCTCAGTTCCAGCATGGATCAAGCCTTTGCTTCTTCCCTTGGTGTGTTCCTTTACTCCCGCTGCAGGCAAGCTGGCTTCCCTCTTTAGGCACCACTGTATTTCTGTGCGTCGGTAAAGATGAAACAGATTTTTGTACAGAATTTTCTAAAACATAATGCTGGAAATCTGTCGAAAGTGGCAGGGGAGGGAAGCCCCAGCTAAGTAGCAAGTTATTTTCAAATGATTTTTTCAGGAAGTATTTTTTAAAAAGGCTCTCTGGGCAAGTGAAGGAAAATTTCAGTTGAGTACCCCAAGGAGCATTTCTAGAAAGCAATACTGCAAATGCTGGGCTTTGAGCTCTGCGAGTATTATGACGTGGGCTTCCTAGTCGTACACAATAAACTCCAAATGTGTTTATAGAACCAAAAGCATTTTGCCTGCGCTCCTGCTGCAGAGTAACTCTTGGATATTGGAGCTCTGTTAAATCAGCAGCTTGGGAAGTCTGGACTGACCGTGTCTGGCTCTCCAAAAATGGAAATACCGTCAGAATCACTGCCTGGTTGTTCCAAGCTACTGCTCGTCTTCCCTTTGCAGCAGTGGTTGGATTAGCTTGGGCTCATGCAGTGCGGCCACAGGGCAGTTCTGAAGATGACTCGAATTGCGGCGTGATGCCGGTTTAGTGAAAGCAGAGACGGCGGATGCCCAGCTGACATTTTAGAATAATCCTTGTGGATATTGTTGCTGAGTGTCCTGCTTTTGTCAGTAAGCTGCCCTTAATAAGATCAGCATCTTTGCAAGCACATCCGCATCTTCTGTTTCTTTTGTTCAGGTTGTCTGTGTTGCAGATTGTCCCTTTTGTGCTTGGCTTTGACTTCCATTTCTTCACCGAAGCAGATCGTTTTTCTGTTTCTCTCCTCTCAGGCATCTCATGGCCTAAATGAAGGCTCTCAATAACACCCCCAGCTCTGCAGAAGAAGCAAGGAGAGAGGTGGATTGAAGTTCTCCCTGTTTAGCTGCCCACCATATCATCTGTGGCTTAGGCTGCCGTTGTTATTATGGATTAGACAAGACCATCAAGCTATTGTATTAACAGTTTGGGCCCAGCACAGGCTGCAGGACTTTCCCAAATTAATGCCTGTTCAGGAATACTTGCTTTCCTTGGCCACTTATCTGTTAGTTTTGTTCTGCGTTGTTTTTGAAAATGATTAACCTTCTGTAATGAAGTGACCTTCACTATCACAGCGACTTGTTGGGCGGCCCCGACTGTGTTTGCTAATGTCTCCGTCTTGGATTCGAGCCCAGCTAATGCCTTGCCAGGAATTCTGCTGCTAGCCTTTGACCATCCCCTGCAGTGCCGTGATGGTTTTGGGGTTTCCCTAGGTAGGCCTGGAAGTGGACGCCTTGTTTAAACCGAAGTAAGTTACGGTAAGAAAGAAGATGCCACCAGCTCCAGACCAGAGCAGCTAGTGGGAAGCCAGTGGGCACCTCTTGCAAGGGGCTGTGCCCTGGTCCCAAAGGTTGGTGGAGCTCTGCTTTCTTCCCCGCTCTTGCCAAAAAGATGGCAAAGTGTTTTGGCTAACAAACCAACGTGCTGTTTAGAAAACAGCAGTTGCTTCACTGTTTGCAATTTCTAGTGCCTTTTGACTGTATAGTCTTGTAATTAGATGGTGTAAAGTACTTAACATGTTACACAAATATGTCAAAATGTATTAACAGCACAAGTGTTCTTTACTGCTTTCCTAAATACATTTCACAATATGTTGCACTAGAATCCACCTCTTGTCATTATTTATGAAACTACAAAGAAGTTGAGATCAATGCGAATGGCATGATTAGCATGAGCCAGTCTTTCTCTGCTAAGAATATATATTAACATGATAATGTACAGAGTGAAGAAACAAATCCTTTCTCACGTAAAATGAGAAGACAGCCTGGAACAAATTCCAACAAATGACATTTTCATAATCACTCAGATCAGGTTCTTGCTGCTGCTCCTGCTTAATTCGCATTCAGAGCAAGGGCTTCCTTGCGGGCTTGGGGTTCCCTCCGGACTTGGCAAGTATGTGCTCCGAGTGTGACCCAGGACCCATGGGAGTCGCATTAATTCCCATGTTGTCACCTCTGTGAACTAAAATCATTGGCATCATTGTCTAGAATCATTATGGTTGGAAAAGACCTTCAAGATCACCACATCCAACTCATCGAAGCAGCCCTGGGGACCAAACATCTCCAGGAGGCGTTTCTCGTGCAGCCCTCCAAGGTTTCTACCTCCTTTCCTTCTCCGTGGAGACTTGCATGCTGTTTGCAAACTGAAGTGCTGCTGGTGCCACGTCCTACACATACTTCCCTGCTCTGTGCAAGCTTCAGCGTTACATCCATACGCAGCATAAGCTCTACAGTTTCAAAGATCTAATCTAATAATAGATTGGTCTACATTTTCTGCGGTGCCAGAAAAAGACATATGTTGTCAGGCAGTCGAAGTCAGCAGCGGTGCCGGGGTGGAAATGTGCTGAAACACGAAGAAGGCAGAAATCCAGAAGAATCTATCTGAGCTTTGGCTGTGGGGGAACTAAAAATATTTTCTTCCTGCATATATGCTTTGCACTTGCATTTGGAGAAATACAGTTTGCCAGATATCTCAGACCTATTAAAGGGCAATTCCTTTCCTTTACTGGCTCCAGTGTGAGAACAGAAGATGCTCTTGGCCTCCAGCTTTTACAGTGCGGTGTTAAGGGGCAAGAGGAGCAGTTGGAGCCATGTGAGGTCCCAGTAGGTTAGCACAGGAGAGCAATACAGTTTTGAGATTGCTTCTGTCACTGGTGGCTGCAGACACACAACGCCTGAGTTGTGCTCATGGTGGCAGCAAGTCTGTACATATCTGTGCGCAAGTACAGAGCCAGGCACAAGGCTGGGGGCTTGGGAGTGAGTTCTGCTAGTATGAGATAGTAAGAATTTCTTTTCCATGCAGTGTTTTATTGTATAAATGTTTGCAATTCAGAGTCATCTTTTCCCCTTTGGAAAATGCAGCGGCTTGCACTGAGTGGATATATTCCCCAAGAAACACTGTTTTCTTCTGTGCTGGTTGAAAGACTTTGCATTTGAATTCAGATGTCCATGTGCTGCTGGCCTTTTGCAGAACGGCTGTGAGGAGAGGACTGGGCTTTGAGCTGGTACATGGAGATGTGAGACTTTGACAGGCCTTCTGAGACCGTGATTATGGGATTTCAGCAGCACATATCCCTAAAATATCATCACTTTTAGATGTGTGGCTTCTGTTATGTTCATACCCTTTCTGCTGGGTCAGTGTGTGCATGCAGATGTGCTTTACAGCTGTGGAACAAAATTTCTTCATAAAAACAATTGCGGATCAAGAAAGCTGCATTTTTAATATTAATGGTTCCTCCTTTAAGACCACTGGTTTGTCTTCACTCAACGTGTGTGACTAGGAGAGCTGCTGATAGGGAAGAATTGGAGTTCAGTGACTTTCCCAAGGAATTCATCGCTGAATAATCAAGGAAATAGCAGTATCTCTCGGGCTCCACGGCTCTCCTGCTTGGGTCACCAGTCTCACAGGGACCGTTCTTGTGCAGCTCAGAAGTGAGAATGAAAACTTTGCGCCGCTGCCGTTTTCTGCTTCTCCTGGCACCGTTCCTCAAGAGAGCTGGGTTAGTAAATGTGGCTGTCACAGTAGCTATTACCAATGACATGAAATAATTAAGCTGTGGTTTGGTTGTGGTGAGGCCACTTGTGTGTTTCGTGGGGATACATTTGTGCTGGGAGGGAGAGCGTCGTACTCGATCGTCGTGACAGATGCTTCTGGGGAGGGAGGACAGGTTGCTTACGGCAGCTCGTCTGATGCTTTCTATTTACATGAAATCCCCTCGGCTGCGTGGCAGAAGGCTGTTAGAGCTGCGTGTTATTTCTTCTCATTTTTCTTGTTATTTCTTAACGTGGTGAGGTGACAGGGAGGGCAGCAGCTGTCTCATTTTTGTCTTCATCATTTTTAGAGGGATGAACTTGATCCTTTCCAACAGAAATCTTGGATGCAGGCCCTCTGCAGTGCTAGGAAGTGCAGGCTTTCCTTGGTCGTATGTATGCAGCGATGGTAGAGTTGTAGTGGGGCTCTGAGGGGGGTGAGGATGCTCTCCTCAAGTGGAGGAGATGATCTGAAGCATGGGGAATGGGTACCAAGGCTTTGGATGTGAGGTGGCACTTATGAGACCTTGGAGGACGCTGGTGTCACCGTGTCTGCAGGCCAGGCCATGTCTCAGCATAAGGCACATAGTAACTAATAGAGTGGCTAATAACTGAATAATAAAGATAATTTCATAACAAAGTAATAAATCATATAAATTAATGAAAATGAAGTAATAACTAAAGTAATAAAAAGTGTTTCACCAGGTCTCTTCGTCGCTTGGGCTCCTCCCGCATGCAGCCAGAGTTTGTGCAGATCTCTGTCCTTAGCCATGGGGCGGCCTCCACTCGGCCCAGCTCCTAACCTTGCTCTCCTGCTGTTTGCCTCTGCCAGGTGCAAGTTCTTCAGCCTCACAGAAACCCCAGAGGACTACACCATCATCGTGGATGAAGAGGGCTTCCAGGGTAAGCGGCAGCACGTGCCACCTCGCTACGCGTCCTCAGGGAGGAGGAAGAGGGAAACGTGTCAGTTCTCGCCGAGATCGTAAACCCAAGTGTTTGTAAAACAGTTCTCTCTGTAAATAGTAGTGGCACGGTTGTGAGAGGTGCTTTGATCACTTAAGCACACTGTCTTGGTGCCGTACAAGGCGTTTCATGCGCAGAGTGGGTGGATTTTAATGCTGGGAGAAGGGCATGCATGAGTTTTAACAGGCAGCTTACGTATGTTTGGAAAAGCAAAGCCACCTTGTGCACCTCTCTGTTGGGCTTTGTCCTCAGGCTTCCCCAGCACCCACATCTTCCTGCAGCCCCAAGGTCTCACCAGCCTCCCTCTTTAAAAGTAACCCTTAGAAATGAGGAATTTCCTCACCCTGACAAAATGCAGTGGAGTTGCAGATCAGCCCTTTTGCCTTGTCACTGGAATTCCACTCTGTCACGCGTAGCGACTGCACATCTCTGCCCATGTCAGGGTCACCTGGGTGCCAAGGAAGGTCCCTGATGCAAGTTTCGGAGCTGGAGATGCTCAGTGTCAGGTGAGTGAGAACAGCCTGGCTTTGGTGATGGAAATAGCTGGTAATAACATTTATCATGTGGGCAGCTGAGTTTGCAGCAATGTTCCTTAGGTAGTGGAATGAGGAAGTGTTGGGCAGCTCTCATTTCTGTGCTGCTGGTTTCTGTACTCTCTGCAGGTTTCTGAAGCCTGCAAAAATATACCAGTTTGGAGGAAATTCATTAAAGTTGGAAATAGCTGGATTTAATTCATGAGTTAGAATTAACTGTCAAATAGCCACTTGTGACATCGTAACACTCAGTAGTTTTGTAATATCAAAACCCTAAGGAGAAAATCGGAAAGGGCGACCTCTTTATTTGGTGCACAGTGAAAGTTTTCTATCCAGTTGCTTTGCTAAATTCTTCCCCTTTCAGTTTCAGAAGTGCTCATAGACTTATAATAGAAAAAAAAAATCACATTTTAGAAGTCTATAATGTGAGCATAAATATTTTCCTGCAATAATCACTAGGTTGAGAGTAGGCAAACAGATCTTGAACATGTTGCTGTTTGTAATTAGGGAGCTGGTGGTGATCGGAACTGTAAGTCCCGTGTTCTGGGACTTTTACTTCCAAAAGAGCTTGAGTGACCTTTGCATTCCTGCTTTCCGAGCGTGTTCCTGTGTGCACATGTTCCTGTGGCGCGTGCATGGAAACATCTTTAGTGCCATGAGTAGCATCAGCTTCTCTACTGCAAGTGATCGATCTGGATTTAGCCTCCAGATGGGAGCAAGGTACCAAGCCTGCTCCAAAGAGCTTGGTCTAACACAGGGAGTGCTGCGTACAAGTGTGTCCCTGGCACAGCTAGTACATAAGGATGCTGGCACCGCAGCCCTTCTTCCCAGAAAACGTCTGCAAGGCAAAGCTGTAACCTCCTTAGCATTTGCTGTGCAGGAGAGCACCGTCTGCAGCCTAATTCTTTGCTTAAAGAACAAGAACCTTGCTTGTTCCCTAGCCTCGCTCTTGGGCTTGGCCTCTGTGAGAGAGAATTTTATTCAGCAAACAATGAACAAAACCCCCTTTGCCTGGCTGGTAGTGAGGTGCACGAACAGAAGCGGTTTCGCTCCGGTTCCTCGTGTGCGAAGACAAGTGTCTCAGCTACCAGGAAGCTCAAACAGCTGTGTAAAATCTTAACATTTATCCTAACATTTATTCCCTGCCATGCAGCTGGCACGTGGCAGGAGAGCTGAGTGGCTGCTGCTCCCTGAAACAGAAGATTTTTTTCTGTTCTTTACCTTTTTGACAAGAACTGGGTAAAGTTTGGGCCGTTTCAAGAGTAGCAGGGCAAGTATCCCTGTGTCTGCTGGGCAGCTGCACTAACCTATGCTAGCTTGGGAATTTGGCTATTTTGCTTCTCTTTATCAAATCTTTCTCAAAATGTGTAAAAATGTCCTTGGATTCAGGACCACCAAACGCTTTAGTGCTACATCGAGTTGTTTTTTCGACAACATCGGGATGTCAGATCCCAAATGGAAAAGAAACGAGAATTCAGAGTTGCAAATAAGCACAAGCACCTAGCCTGTCTAGCTGGGAGCAGACTAACTCCCATTTAAGATGTGAAGGAAAATAAGCTAACAGATGCATCTGCTTTTCGAAGCATTTCTCCTATGAACTCTTTCTCCTTTAATTTTTTATTGTGAGGAGGCCTTCGTGCATCGAGGTGCAGTGGCTTGATTTGCTGCCTGACATTTGCAGCGGTAAATTCCTGGCCCTGTTTACTGCGTGCCGACAGCTGGGAAAAAACAGACGTTGCTCTGGAGAAGAGGGTTTTGCTCTTAAACACGTGCACAATCTCTCCCTTTTTTGGATCTCTGTATTGGCTAGGTAAGGCTGTCTGTGATTTTCAGTGGTTTTTTTCCAAGTAATGTGGTCCTAGTGACCTAAATGTGAATTAGAAACATGAGGAATGGAGTACTGAGGGATTCAAAAAGGTGTTTGGGTGGAAAGGTCTTTGCCACAACACACGGGTGCTTATATTGATCTAGATACATGTTGAGGGCATGCTACGTGCGCATGATTTCCGTCTTCCAAGAGGCAATACAGTTTGGTGCTTTTGAGGGAAGGAGGGGAAATAGGGAATATTCCCAGGTCTGATTTGTGTCACTCAGAGAAGGAATGCTTGAGCTTCTGCTTAGAGCTCACGTCTGTGGATCTGCTAATGCTGATCATCCTTGGTACCATTCTTTACATTATTACTCACCACTTGACGTCTTTTGGGTCTAATTTCTTTGCTCCTATTTAAAGAAATACTACATAAATAACACCTATTTTCCACCATTCCACCAAGAGATGAGTGTGAATCGCGATCTATTTCTGTTTCACAGTTTGTGCTGAGGGAGCCCAGACATCTCTTCCTGAACCACTTGACTGGCCAGGGCTTCCTCCTTTAAAATGATTCTATCTTGGCTGTTTCCTAGTGATTTCCAAAGCTGGAGTTAGATAAGGAGACATATACCGCGGTTGACTCTTACCAACACTTCCATTGATGCAGGCCTTAAAAATATTTTTCTCAATGAAATGAAGAAAAGATTCATTGAGACTTCACGTAGCTAGCAAATAACGAAACAGAGCTCAAGTGTTAAAGAGCAGTCCTGTTTACTGGTTTCGATAGAGAGCATTTGGCCATTTGTAGACTGTTCCATCCTTGGACTTTTTATGGCAGGACTGGAGAGCAAGGTGTTTTTTCTGGTGGTTTGATACTAACCACAACCAACTGGCTTGGTGGGGATGAGCCAGGCTAGCAAAATGAGTAGCTGTGGGTCTGTAATGGGTATTTGTCCTGGACTTTTAAGGGAATTTGGCATTGCACACCCTATACAGGATGAGGAAGAGCTGTTATCCCCCCTTCCCAGCTAAGGAACTGAATCTAAGGGAGAGTTGAGGGACCTGCTCAAGAGAGACCAGTGATACGGCAGAGACATAAACTCTTTCCCAAGGCTGAAGGCACTCAACCCTCACAGCCCAACCTTTGCTGGCTGTGACTCCAAGTTTTAGATTCTACTTCTCTCAGCTTCACGACCTGGCTACTCATACTGGCAACTGGATTTCCAGGCACTTTGCCATCCTTTCTGTAAAGGCTGTGACCCTGAACTACGAAAGGTAAGTCTGGAATGACTTTCCACAAAGCAGTGTCATCTTTTGCAAGCAGAGAACCACTTCTGTTCTGGTCAGCCCTTGCAGAATGCAGGCACGTGGCAGGCCCCAGAGCTGGGATCTGAGCAAGTTTGCCAGATTTGTTCGGTTTGGGTAAAGCATCCTGAGTTTACGATCCGTGGTTGGTGTGGAAATCCTCCTGCAGTGTAACTAGATTTTTGGCTTTCTCTAGAGTCAGTTTTAATTGGTGGAGTGATGGAGAATCAGAACCGTGAGGATGAAGCGTCTGT
>JAVCKT010007767.1:14223-26918 GCA_032273925.1 Rhynchotus rufescens
TCTGTGTCTGCTCCAGGCTTATTTGTTTGACTTTACTCTCTTGTCGTGGCTTGGTTTCCTCATCTGAAAAAATTGGGATAATCCTATTAAATCACCTCATAACAGGCATCATAAAGATTAATTATTGAGCTTGTGGAAATGCTTTGATAATGTAGCAGTCAAGGGCCATGATAAATAGTAATCGAGGTAGCTTCTGTCCCAAGGGATTCCCAAAGCCTTTTACAATGGCTATGCTTCCAAACCTATGGAATAAATCATCCCTGCAACAGATCAAATTAGAGATTATGGTGAAAAATTACTACTGTTTTATAGAAAAAGAGTTGCATAATCTTTTACAGTCTCATATCTTCATATTTAATATTGCATAGGATTAAGTCATGCAGCCTCAAGGTCACAGTTGCACAAACTGTTAAGAATTTGGCAGCTTCATCTTTGAGTCCCATTTGGAATGTGGTTATTTGCACAGCTCTTTCCATCCAGTGGAATATTCTCTGAAATGCAGTTTCTGGTTTTTTTAAAGCGGTTGTGTGCTTTTTCATTTGAAAATAGAAAAAGTGAGTCAAAGCATGTCCATTTCCCTATTTTGTCTCTTTTTATCTCTGCGCTGTTAGTTTTTGGCATTTTTCTTTGCTAGCAGCAACCTGAGGCATCCGTGTCCTCTCCCTATGCTCGTCCAGGCCGGGTCCTTCCCAGCCCCGGGCACATGGATCCTGCAAGCAAAGCCGTTGCCAAGATGTGCCGAAACCCTGGGAACGCTCTGTCAAGAAGTGGAAAACCCACTGATTTCTGCAGTGTGTGCATTCTGGTTCCTGCAGACAACATCCTGGGTTCTTGTGGAGCCTGCGTGGTCGCAGGCAGTGAGTTGGGAGGGACCTGGCCCCCCATCGTGGCACCGGCTGTTGGCGAAGGCATTATTGGGGTACGGATGCAGCTAAAGGTATCTCTGGCTGAGCTCATCCCAGAGCAAAGGCTGCTCCTGGCTCCTTCCCTGCCTCTTCGAAGCAAACTCCAAGTTCCACAGCCAGGTGTGAGTTTGATTTCCCAGGTTAGTGACACATTATCCCCCGAGGAGGAAGGTAGAGAGCTGCCTGCTCTCCTGGCAGCCAACTGTGGCCTAATGTGGGGTTCCCTCACGAACCCCTCTCTGGCCTGGGTGACATAGCGATTATTTTTGGAGTTTACCTTTGTGCTCTGCACTTTTAGCTAAATACACTAAAGCCATTCTGTTTTTTCAGGGCACGTTGGTGTTTCCTGTCACACGATAGCCCCCTGAGGTAAGGTGTCATTTCTTCCCCCAACATAGGAGGAAGCTGATACACGGAGGCCAAGCGTCTCCTTTAAGGTCGCACACGCGTTTTTGGTGCTTTGCTGGATTTTTTGCCTTAACCGCCAGTCCAGATTTCCATGCACTTCAGAGTGGGGTGTTCCTTACAGCTGTATTCCCAAGAGATGAGGGTCTCTTCTAAAATGCAAAAACAGAATTTTGTAGCAGTCTTGCCTAGTAGCTGGCCACACGCAGGTGAGAAACGTGTTTTCACATCGCAACAGCTTCTTTGTCATGCTGTGACTTTTTCTGTGCAATGCCATATATTGGTAAATCGGGGTCCAGTCTGGCACTTACCCTGAGCTTTGTATTTTGCAGGAAGCTGTGAAAGAAGGCCACTGTCAACACACTTTACATGGGGACACACTCCTGTGCACTTTACATGCTTGCACTGGTCCCCTTGGAAATGCTCTATTCTAATTTTGTTTAATTTTTAAAAAGTCACTGGAAAAGGATAACCATGTACATTTTTAGGTTGCCATCAAAGTTTAACAGTCTAGGGTTTGTAGGGTGAGCAGCATGCTGGCTGAAAGCACGATCAAAGCTGGGGACTTTTATTAGTCCTTGGTGGCTCTCCTCATGGGCACTTGTACTGAGTCCTTCACTTGGGGGCCCAGGTAGCTCAGGAGGGACCAAGGCAGTGCCTTAAGATACAGATTCACAAGCTCATAGGCTTTATGGAACAGCACGTGAGCTGCACCAGGACAGCAGCATGTTGTGCTGTGGCCCGTAGAAAAGAGGAGCCGGTCGCGCTGCAACCCATCCCTGCACATGGAACCGCTTGGAGAGCAGCAGGGCTGTGTCGGAGTTGGGATTTCAGGATCAGGCCCTGGGTTTGCACAGCTTCCCTTCGTTCCAAGTTACCCCGGAGTTATTTAATTTCCTCACAGCTGCAAAAACAGCATTTGCAGATAACAATGGCCTCTAATTAGGTTGCAGGCCTAAAACTGCCTGAGGTTGTGTTGAATGGTGGCACTAATGCTTTGCACACAGCTAATGCCTGGCCTGTGGGGCGGGCTAGTTTCCCAGCCCTGCTTGGCAGAGGCCGCTCCATCTCGTGACACTCAGTGCATAAAACCACTTGAGGGCTGTTGCATCCATAAGGCTGCCATTCAGCTGCAGGCACCTTCCAGGAACGTGTTTTCTTGCAGCTGAGACTGCCAAACGTTGTGGAGAAGGAAACAGGACCACATGGGAGCCTGACCTGTGATTGGGCTAGTAGCGCTCTGCGGGATTGTCCATGTGCACACACTGCACAGCGAGCGATGAAAACAAAACCACAGCTCACCCCTTCTTCCAAATTGTTTATTCAGTTCGGAAAGAGTGTTTAACATGAGGAGATGTTAATGAGATCCAGGCTAAATCATGATTCCGGATACGCTGTATACCTAGATGGAAGTCTTGACACCTGAATTAGGGGCTTGCTGAGTGGCAGTCGGAGCTTACAGACTGACCAGTCTCTGTATGTGCGTCCTGTAGCACAGCCCAGAGGGCTCCTTCGAGGAAGAGATTTGGTATGCATGCTGTACATTGTTTGCTTTTAGGTGCCTGCTGTCCTGCTCGAGTACAGGGACGTGGTGAAAGAGATGTTACTGCATCAATTGCATTGTACAGTAACAGTGAAGACATCTTGTCCGCATTAATCTGCATCTGTGGAGATGCTCATCTGTCTGCGAGAAGTGGGGATGTCAGCTCCGATTGCCTGGCGGCTCCGTGAGCAATGCCCCTGGGAAGTCTTCTGTGTAAGATCCTCAAGGACAGGAGACAAGCGCGAAGGTTCATTTTGTTCCTCCCCCAGCGCAGTCACCCACCAAACAACAATCTAGGGCTTCCTAAAACACAGCTTGAATCCGCATTACCGTATTTGATAGCTACGAATGTACCAATCCGCAGCAAATTTGTCTAAATCCCTTTTGAAGCTGCTTCATTCTTTTAATCTCTGAGACATCTGCGGCAGCACCTTCAGTGGTGCCTTTTTGCAGTTCTCTTCACTCAAAGAACCTCACGTAAGTGAAGGTTTTTGGTTGACAGTAGCCAGCTTCCTTCATAATTGCGTATAAACCAAGGTCCTTTTCCTTCCATAATTCCTCTCCTAGCTCTTTGCATGTTATCTGGGCATGTCCCCAGTTATGCCTCTCACTAGCTCTGTTCATTCTGTTTTGGCTTTATTCACTGGGATTTCCCTCACCATGTCCCTCTGAAACATTTTCATCCTGTTGTGTAAGACTTATCCCTCCTCGGTCCCAGTTTCCCATCTTCCACATTTACTGAATTTCCAAGGTTGGAATGAACTGTTTCTACACACTCAACGGCTGCATTTCTTTGAAGTTGCTTCTGGAGTATGTGAAATCAGAGAGTTTTGCACATGTGAGAAGCAGCTTCTCCAAGGGCTGGGGGTGTTGGGAGCACCAGGCATGTGGCTGGTAGCTCTGGATAGGTCCCTGAAACCTCAGTTTCTTTATCTTCATATCTCATACAATGCTAGACGTATTGTAAGCACTAAATACATGATAATCTCGGGGGTCCTGCTGAAACAGCTGAGACTGCAAGGTACTTATTTCACACAAGTTGCTTTTCTCTTCTGCTTCTCCAGATTTGGGTCAGATGTTTATTTACAGAAACACTTGGAGCTGAACTTGTGTAATTAAGAGTTCCCTTTTTTAATATATAGATACATGTCTTGTGTCTATATATATGTGTATATATATGCGCATGCATATATATGTGTATTCTATATTCAGAGATACAGAAAGAGATTAAGCAAAAGCATTTTTCAGCTGCTCTTTTTCAGATCCTGTCCTTAAAATCTGGCTTAAGACTGCAGAGTCTTAAACAAGGTATTGTTTTTTAAAGCTTTAATCATCCACTGAGAGCATCCAGCCAGAGGCAGTGGTCCGGGATCAAACCTAGGTGTTCACTGGTTGGTGAATGAGATGGGCAGCTCACACACAGATGCCAGGCATCTGTCAGGAAGAGGCTTCAGCAGGGGACAGGATCATCAGGAGTTGCCTTGGTGGGGTGGCATGGTGCAGCTGAAGCTCTTAGTGATGCCAGGTTCAAGGTTTGGTGAATTAGTTTAAAAAGGGCAAGGAAAAATAAAAGGAGGGACTGTGAGTACCCCCAGGAGAGCTTGCTGGGGGAGGTGCTGGTTGCAGATGAGGGTCGCATCTTGAGATGTGTGCACTAGGATTGGGACAGTCCATGCCAGCTTCTCTCATTGCCTTCCAGTTGGATGAAAGGAAATCACAAAGAGAAACCAGTTTGCTTTTAAAAGCTCAAGCAGTGTGTCCTAAACACAGAGTTCGAAGGCGCTTCAAGTGCAGCAGCCCCATGGGAAAACATGTGCCACATGTGGACCAAATCCCTGTATGGCCCCGTGAAAGCTATAAAAGACTTTAAAAGGCTTTGGAGGGAGAGAAGGCAGCTGGAAGGAGCCTGGGTCTCCGCAAGGGAATGTCCCACAGGGCCACACAAGATGAAGACCGTGTGCTGTGCTCACATCAAACCCTGTTGCATGGACCAGCTCTCTTCAGGGCAAGTAAAGATTTGGCTAAAGCACCCTGAGCAGCATCATATTTCCAAGGTGAGCACAAGCAGAGGACAGCAGAAAGGCTTAATAATGAAGAATTTCCTGTAGAGAAATCTGTCAGTTTAATGGATTCGCTCTTAACAAGCAGATCAGATCCCTATTACTGGATAGCAGCAAGATGCACTATTTGTGTTCTGTAATTTTTGTTGGATATGCGTGCCATAATCTTTGCTTTTCTGCCAGCAACTTTCTGCAGTTCTTCAACATCTCAGAGAGGAGAAGAACATGGGGTTAGAGAGTAAAACCGAGCTGGCCTCTTCCTATGGAGGCAAGGGGAACAAGACAGCTTGTTCTTGACTCACGTCTGGTTGGACCTTGTCTCCTTGGGGTTGGTGGGATAAGCAGCAAGATAAGAGCTGGCTTCGCTGGGTGAGGAGAGAAGGCCCTTGTGCTCAGAAATGCCAGGGAGAAATTGCGTGGAAAACTCTTTCAACTAATGGTCTGAAAAATATTCCGCAAAGGTTATTTTCTGCCCTTGCCTCTAATTACATCTTAAACATTAATAGCTGGAGCAAACAGGATCGCACTCACTGATGTCACAGCTCACTTGGAGCGATTTGTTCTGCAAGATAATGAACTGGGTCAGCAAAAGTTGGAAACTTCGTGGAGGTTGGGGCTGACGGTGCCGCCTCACAGTGATTTTGACCAGTGATTCCTATAGAAAAGTCCTAACCCCTTCCCTGCTTTTCGGGATTCCGGGAACCTGGGAAAGGAGCCTTCATGCAGGGCCACCTGACTTTTTCGATTGCTTTTCAATACGTCAAAGTGTAATTGAGCCAGTCTTGGGAGCAACCGGGAGGGATTTACTACCAAATACTGACACCGTTGTCTTTGGTGAGCTCCAGCCCTTGTGCTTTGATACAGGAGGTATCTTTGCATCAGGAGGAACCTTTGCCTTCCCCGTTGGAGACAGCCCATGTGTAGCAATTCTGCACCCTAGAAGGAGAACAGGCTGGTGGGTGTCAGGATTTGGGGGCAGAGACGTGTACCCCCTTGAGCATGTGGTCCTCACACCACCAGCGAGCACACCAGTGATGGTGGGTGCCTGTCAAACTCGCCACCAAGAGTGGCTTTCATCCCACGCTCATTCTGAACAGCACAGAAGATCCTCTGCTAGTTTACATGGTGCAGGTCTAAGTGGTAGAGCCTAGCGCAGAACTGTGTGCAGAGCACGATGGTGCTTTGGTAGAAATGTGTTTTTTTCCATAGTTTGCTACACCAAGATGGTAATTGTGGTGGCTTGCTTCTGAGCACAAGTCAACTCTTATGATTTTCTCTTTTCGCTTGATATTGCAGCACTTTCAGTGTTTTTGTCTGCAAGATGCATGATTGGTCACTCTGCTAGAATGGGTTGATGGAGGCAGCCCGAAGAGCTGCAGGCCTTAGAGTGGTGGCTTGGAAGGAGTCTTCTACAAGGATCCCCTCTTTCCAGCTCTAGCTGCTAACAGGATCCTTAAACTACACCAAAGTGAGCAAGATATCAATATGGTGCTGATGGGTTTATGTTTCAACGTGATGATCTTGAGGGCCTTTTCCAACCATGATGATTTTAAGATTCTATGATTCTTTGTGTCTTAGTCCTTTGCTGATTGTCAGGGTGGACACATTTGCAGGATGGGCTGTCCCACCACGGATTCACCTGAGCATCACTGAATGTGTCACTCCCAGCATAGGGGAGTCTCTCCAAGCTCCAGGCCACCACTGGACCTTGACCTCGTGGAGAAGCTCCACAGATCGTATCTACCTGTACTGAGAAGTGGGATCATCCTTTTCATTAAGGACACACTTAAATATAGATTTATAAATAAGGCAAGTTATAAAAGGTTAATAAATGATATAGAAGTTGTTAATTAATGAATAGAGTCAAGCAGGTCAAGAGGTTGCTTTTACCTGTCCAAAGTGCATATTGCTCCTCATAGTCATGGATTTACAGTGTCTGTTAAATATGCAGGAGATGTTTACAGAAGCTTGACAAATGCCACCCTACAAATGGGTGAAAATAGCCGAAGAGGTCGTCTTCACTGTGTGAAGCAGCTGGATTGTGTAGAGCACAGGTCCTTTTCCCCCTTGAAATGCCTGGTGCTTTGGTGGAGTTTCTGTGAGCACTGCTTGCTGTCATGCAGATCTTTTAACAGGCACCACTTTCTGTGCTACTATGTCTTTTTCACTTTTAAACCTTTGCTTTTCTGCTGTCCTGCAGCACTGCAAACTCCTCTCCTTGCATCTCAGCAGAGAGTGAACACTTCTGTAGGGGAATTCCTTTTATTATTATTTTTTTTAATAAGTTACTATCTTAAATTTGAAGAGAGCGCAACATTTTGCTCATCTCTGAGCAAACTGTTTGCTGCTACATGTGTTGCCGGGGTGACTTCTGGTCTCCATAGGATTGGAGTGTTCCTAGGGATTTTGCTCGGAGCCGGGTGGCAGGGTCACCCTATCCAGGCAGCTTTGTCACCACTGGTTTTAAATGGATATGCTGTTAAAGAGTGGGCAGCTCGTGTTGAGATCCAGCAACTGCACTGGGCTGCTGGAGAACACTGCCCGACATATGGGCAATGTTTAGCAAGAAAACTTACTGATTTCCCTTGTTTTGGCACTTGATTCTCTAATATTCCCAGTTCCAAGCAACCCAGGCAGCTCCTGGGGCGGCTTTTCCAGCAAGTCGAGAGGTTGCTTTTACCTGTCTAAAGAGTATGTTGCTCTTTAGGGTGACGTGATGCAGGAGCTCACGCTGTGCCGCCAGACCGATGCTGATTTTTCTGATGTTTAATTTGCCTTTTGGTGGCGGAGCACTTGCTGCAGCAGCATCTCGGTGTGGCAGTCGGAACAGAAGGACAAATTTCTTGGCTTGAAAACTTCCAGCTTTTTCCAGGCAGCACCTAATCAGAGAGCAGAAGACTCTGCTGCTCTGCCAGGCTGGTGGCTCAGGAGAAAAGATAAAAAGAATCTTCCCTTAGCAAATATATATATTTTTTAAGGGCCGCTGATTGGGTCCAATCTTGCCGGCAGGCAAAGAAGAGCTCCTTTGGTTTTTGCTCGTCATCTTTTACACAGTGCTCCCCCTCCACTCGCACTCTATTTTTGTCTTCTGAGCTATCAACAGCAAGAGATAAAAAAAACCCTCTGCTATTGAGAAATTTGGTGTCTGCACAAAATCACAGTCTGTCCCTTTAAACCACAGATAAGCCTTAGTGGAATTTCTATTCTGGGAATAGTTAATTCTGTTTGAGGTTGGGCAAGAGAGGAGTGCTTGCAGGCTTAGTAACAACATTTTCACTCTGTTTGATATATTTTTTTTTTCTCCCAAAGATTTGCCTTCCGCATTTGATGGATAGCATAATTATTGATCAATTCCCCCACTAAGGAGATGACAGAAAAATAAAAAGAAAAGAGAGAGAAGAAAACAGTAAATAAATAAAGCCCAAAAGAGTATTTGTAGCTGTGGTGCTGTTATATAATAGCTATTATGTAATGCCTGTTAGAGCCAACTAAAAATATACTGGAAGATAACTTTGAATTCATTGGAAGCTTCAATGCATTAAAGTGTTTAACTAGTGTTGTCCCAGGTTGTCTGTATCTGGATGCAAACCCCTCCATGGGCATTGCAGCCTTGGCCCTTCTCCCTAGAGCGGTCCCAGTAACATCAGTGGGGTTTACAGGAGCAGATGCACGCCAGACCACGGCGTCTCTGTGGTCGGGGAGATGCAGTTTTGCAGGGGAGCTTTCAGAGGTGCTGTTTCTAGCATCTAGAGCTCACGTGTAACTAAGTCGTGTGGAAATGCTCGCTCAGCCTCCCGTGGGATCAGGGAATGGCTTCGTTTCCAAGAGGGCAGAGGTTGGCTCTCACGTCAGGGCTTCCAGAGCCCCCATTTTGCACAACTTCACCCGTGAAGCTTCTCAGTTGCAACTGGGGAAGTGCTGCATTTTGCGCTGTGCATTCTGCTCTTGAAGGTTGCAGAAGCAGCCGTTAGTTCCCATAGTAATTATTGCTGCTGCTATTACTTTATTACAACCATTTAATGAACTATGAGTAGAGATAACTCCTGGTTAAACTCAATTTCCTCTGCAGGAACAGAAACATTGACAAATTGATGAAGGGAACAAGCGGTGCTTTGTACTTGAGCTGGCTCTGTATCAGCCGTAGGGCCAAGTGCAGTTACACGGCCTCCAGTTTTAGGGAGGGGATAATCCGGATAAGCAAAGCGGAGCTTGGATTTTGTCGAATGCAAACTTCTGCGGGTTTGCTCCTGGGTGCATGCAGCAGGCTTGCTCCTGGGAGATGCATGCAGAGGAAGAAGTCGTAAATTGGAGGTCCAGGTCCCCACCATACCCGATCCAAACCGCTCACTCTGCCTGGGTATGAATATTTGTCACCAGCAGGTAGAGAGATGTGAAAGAGACTTCAAAACCACAAGAAATTAGGCAAGCCAGAATTGTGTCACACTATAGTATAAAAGTTTAGAAGTCCACAGTGTCAGGCCAGCATCATTTGCTTTATGTGGGTAAGATAAAGTCTTACAATACTTTGTGCCTCTTATTGTGGTTTATTGCTTTGTGTATGTAGAGGGAGGGGGTCTGCAAAGTACCTGCAGCTGATGCGTTTCAGAGGCCCCTGCCCGTTTCCTCGTGCCCTCCTGCGTGACATGTGGGTGGCAAGAGTGTGAGAAAGAGAAATGCCAAAGCCAGAGGGAAGAAGAGCCATCCACGGCATCCTTGGGTAGAATTTTTATTTACAATGGCGTTTCATCTAGCCAGCTCTTGGATGGAAAATCAGCTGGGTTTGTTATTAGGGCTGGGTTTTGTTGCGTTGTTTTTCTTCTCATCTCTCCAGCCCATTATCTTGCATGAGAAAATCACTTAATTTTGCAACCAGGAGATGCACTGGCGGTTCCTCCTGCAGCAGTGGCCCCGTCGGCGACCCGGCGCCGGCCACTGCGTAAAGCCCTGCAGTGACCCATGGAGCTGCAGGCATTCAAATGAGTTGTGCAAATTAGGCTTTTAGGATGAGTCACGTAGATGTGCAGCATCACTGGTGGGTTGCCAAGGTGTTGCCATGGCTACTCGCACGGGGTTACTGAGAAGAACAAACTGCCCCAAAGTTTATTAAAGAGCAGCCTCGCGTGCCAGCGCACGCGGGTGGACAGGGTGGACACGTCCTCTGTGCCTGGAGGGCAGCTTGGCTGCCAAGACCACAGCAGCAGCCTTGACTTGGGCCTTCAGGGGAGAGATGCTGTTTTCTTCCCGAGGACGAGCAACGGGGTGTTTATTCCTTGCCCTTTCTTTAGTCAAATGCCTGTAGCAGTAAAATCCCACGGTGTTGTGAGACCGGTGGGCATGAGCTAGAGTCCCGTAAGTCCTTCCTGGCTGGTGGTTTGGCTTTTGTTGTTCCCAAAGAACAGGATGCCGTGGTTTGTCTTCAGGAAGAAATGCACCACAGGTCTTCTCTGCTGTCCCCTCTTTGCGTATGGGCCTGCCTAGTGCAAGGGGGAGTGCCTGATCCTTCTGTTGATCTTCTCTTCCAGCCCTTTTTCAGACATGGGAGATTCAAGCTTTAGGAAGAGAAGTTCTAGAAGCCTCACCGTACCGTTCCTATGGGATTTGTGCTGCTCTGTCGTTGAGAATCCAGCCTCATAGCCCTTTTTTATTCTCTCTCTCTCCCTTCAGATGTCTTCTCCTAGGACATCTAACATATATACACATGAGTTTGCTTGGGAGCTCATGAAGAGAACACATGCCTTTGGTAGGTCCAACCTGACATGTTTTCCCCGTGTTTCTTGGGGAGAGTGTTTTGAAAGAGGCTCTTTTCACTGGAAGCATGGTGAAGGTGCCTGGCAGGTCATTCTTATCAAGGGAGATAAGTCCATGTCCAGGACTTGCTTTTCCTTGGTCCTTCTCTGACTTTCCATTAGCAACTCCAAAACTCTCCAGTGTGAGTAACGCATCACAACTTGATAAACGCAACAGAGCAGCACCCTAGGGTCCAGAAGCAGCTGCTGATTCGAGCTCATGCGTGGCCTAAAGGCAAATGCCATGTTCCCACCAGAGCTGGCATGATCTCTAAGGACGAGCATGGCTCATAGCCACAGAAGGTGGCACGCACGTGTGCTATACAGCAGAGCGCCTATGCACACACGTGCTATGTGTTTGTGTGCTCACAGGCTACCACAGCCCTCCTGCTTCCTCAGTTTGGAGGTTTCCCACTTAAACCATTCTGGTTTGCCACAGACGTGTTGCTCTTACTTCTAATTTCCCACAAATGGGTGGCCAGGGAGTTCCCCCTGCTGCTCTCCTGAGGGTTTCCTTCCTTTGAGCTCCGTGGCTGCTGCACGGGGGCTCAGGCTTTGCTGAACTTACCATTTTTTGCTCCTTATCGGGCACCATGTTGTTCACTTGCATGGTTCCCTCAGCAGCGTGGTGAGGGGCAGGGCTCTGGGTGCCATCTGCCTTCCCACATCTGTCCGTGCATTGCCGTTTGTCTCGACCATTTGGGAGAAATAGAGGAAAAACTACTGTGGAAGCAGCCATTTCGTCAGCAGATCAGGGAAACGAGCACAGCTCCCTGGTGTGCTGTGTCCCTGTGGGCTCCTGCCGTCCCTCAGAGCTGGTCCCCATGCCTCCCTGCCCACTCCTGCCGTTGAATCCACATCATTTGCACAAGGCGCTGAGTTAAACTTTGCCTGCAGCACTGCAGCGCTTCTGGTTTGCTGAACTTATTCTTTCTTTGCTCCTTGCGGGGCACTGTGTTGTTGACTTGCCTGATTCCCTCAGTGCCTCATCAGATGCGCACGATTTCGAAGCGTCAAGAAGCGTCGGGGCCGGTGAGATGTTGGTGCTCGGCCTGCTCTGGGCTTGCTGCGCTCAGATCCCCTGTGCCCACAGCCTCGAGAACAGGAACTGCTCAGACAGGGGTGGTTTTCGTTTCTTCAGAGATCAATAACCAAAGGGGAGAGACTATTGGAAAGGAGCAGGGTCTTCTCGTGTAATGTCACCCTTAACAGCGGTGACAATAATCAGACCGAGGTCTTTGTTTTGATGAACATCTGTGCCTAAGGAGAGTGGTTTGGGAGAGACCGGACTCTGCAAAGGTGCTAGTTCCTCTACAAAGGGACAGGAGCCTGAGCAAAGCCCTGGCCAAGGTGGTATGTGCTTGGTGTCAGTCTGTCTTGATACCACTTTGCATCTTGTGTCCATCCGTGCATCCAGCAGCAGCAGGATCCATCTGAACCAGGCTGCAAACGCTTTGGACAGTGGCATCTGCATCCCAGTTTAGATGTGGCGAGAGCTGCAGATTGCCCTGCTTAACAGGGAGGCTCTGCTTTTCCTCCTCACCATCCCTTCCCAAACACCCTCTGCTTGCCAGGTCATCACAAGGCTTTGTGGTTGCCTTGCTCACTGCCCTGCTCTGCCCTCAACCTGTTGCACCGCGATGGGACCCTCCACTGGAGCCAGCCCACGGCCAGGGCGAGTGCTGGCGCTCGTCTCCTCGCTTCGAATTCCCTGCAAAGAAAGGCTCCTGCGGCATTCCAGACAGGACGCTGGTGCCCCCTCGCTGTCCGGCCACGAAGGCTTCAAGGAAGATTGCCACTGAGGCTGAGCACTTCAAGTCTAACTGCAGTCCGGGGATGGGAATCCAAGGGCCAGTCCGCTTGGTCAGGTCCTGTTTACCTGTGTCTGTTCCTTTACGTAATGAGTGGCTTTTCTCCTCCAGCCCTGCTCTTGCATTTGGGAGCGATTCGGGCTCACGCTGCTGGAGGCGCTGCAAAAATCCCCCCTGTTCTGCAG
>JAVCKT010007768.1:7520-18967 GCA_032273925.1 Rhynchotus rufescens
CGGCGGCCCCTCCGCCGTGGGGCGGCCAGGGCGCAGGGGCGGCCGGCAGGGGGCAGCCGCAGCCCGCGCCCCGCGCGGCTCCGCCGCTCTGCGAGACCCTCCCCGCGGGCCGCGAGCCGCCGCCTCGGGGCACGGGCCGGTTTTCCCCCGCACCGCGGTCTGCGCCGCCTCGAGACGCGCTGAGGGCGAAAGCGCAGCCCGAGAACGTCGGGCGCGACGGGTATTCCAGGAGAGGGGAAGCGGGGGGGCTCAGCCCTGCTCGGAGCTCCCCCCACGCAGCAGGTGCCTCCCGGTGCTCACGAGCAGCCGCACGAAGCCCCGCGGCATCGTCCGCTCCACGGGCCAGCGCCCGCGTGCAGAGCCCCAAGCACAAGAGCCTCGCGCTTTCCCTCACTGTTTTTGCTGGCTTTGGCTGTTAGGGCCCCATGGGGCGCAGTGTGGACCCCAGCAGTGCAGTGCTGGGCGCTCTCTCCTGGTGCCCAGTACCGGCTGCGGGGCCCTGTGCCCTGTCCTAGGCTGTGGTGCCGGTGCCAGCACCCAGGTTGAAACGCCCAGTGCCCGCCATGCAGTCCGGGTGGTCAGTACTTAGTCCTAGGGTTCCCTAGAGCCCAGTACGCAGTCCTGGATACCAGTCCATAACACATCCCATATGTGGTCCCAGTCCTAGCGCTCAGTCCCAGTGCCAGCCCTGGTGTGCAGTACCCAGTATTAAGTCCTTGTGCCCAGTAGCTGCTACCTAGTCCCAGTTCTGGTGCCTCCAGTGCTCAGCCCCAGTCCTGGTGCCCCCGGTGCTCACTCCCAGTCCTGGTGCCCAGTGCCCAGTCCCAGAACTTAGGACCAAGTCCCCAGTCCCCGTGTCCAGTACTGGGTATCAAGTCCCAGTGCCCAGTATCCAGCCGTGGGTGCCCAGCGCCCCCGGTGCAGCAGCAGTACCGGTGGTCCCAGCCGCTGGTGCCGGTGCCGGCAGGTGCCGCTGCGCACCCGGCGCCTGCGGGCCCTGTGGGCCGGGCCGGGGCGGGAGCAGCGGCTCCCTCAGTGCGGCCTCCATCCCATCCCATCCCATCCGCCCGCCCGCCCACGGGGACCATGCGCTGCTGCTGCCGCGGCCGCTTCCTCCTCCTCGCCCTGCTGCTCCTGCCGGCAGGTAAGTGCGGCCCGCGGCACCACGCAGGCACCCACCGGGCACCGAGCGCCGCCGCTTCCACCTCGCCCTGGGGAGCCCTTAGTGCCACTTTCATCCTGTGGGATCAGGGCGGCATGTACATAGATGCAATGGGGCAGGGCAGCACATATATAGGTGCAGTGGGGCAGGGCAGCACGTATGTAGGTGCAATGGGGCTTTTCGTGTGCCCGGTGGTGCGATGCCGTGGTCCTGGAGGTGCTGGAGGAAAGCAGCAGGAGCCAGTGCCCGTGTCAGCTCTGCCTCCCTCCCGCTGGCCGCGCCGGGACCCTCCGGCAGATGACCAGCCCCGCGGCGCTGGGTCGCGTTTGGGGCTGCCCGTGTCAGACTGGCAGCACCCCGCTGTGATTTCCCAGCTTTGGGGTCAGTCCCACACACCCCCTGGCCGGCTCCGAGGTGGCGGCCGGCGAAAGCCGTCGCTCCTGCCATCACACTCATCAGGTTGAGCCGGATAAACCCCACGGAACAGCCAAGGCGCTCACAATGACGCCCAGCAGAAGCCATAAACCTGCCCTTTGCCTGCAGGAGAGAAGGGAGGATTTACTCATGATATTGCTCCCTCTCACTTGGGATGTAGCTGAGGAAGTAGCTCCTGCCACAGCACTTCCCTCCCGGAGTAAAAACCTGTCTGTTGGCTGCTGCTGCAGCCACGAGGCTTTTGCCATTTAATTCTGCTCTGCACATCACCCTGCAGCCGGTGTACTTTGAAATACCACCCATGGATTTTCTTCTCTTAACATTTGCAGCATCCACTCGCCTCAGGTGGATGCACAGACTGACGTGTCCTGGGATGCACACGGTTTAACTGCTGGAAATGGTTTTGCTTGTTGCAAAATGCAACAACCAAGGCTATTAAAGGAAAGGAAAGGAAAGGAAAGGAAAGGAAAGGAAAGGAAAGGAAAGGAAAGGAAAGGAAAGGAAAGGAAAGGAAAAAGGAAAGGGCCCTCTCCCTATGATGACTAGGGATGGGAGAGAGATTTGATACCCAAGCTGTACAGAGAATGCAGATGTCATTTTCTTCTTCCGATAAATGTGATATATCCAAAGGGCAACAGAAGACACTTGGAATGGCTGTTCAACAGCCAGCTGACACTCAGCAGAGCCAGAACCATGTGAATAAAGGTGATAAATTTGGTAATTGCACCAGCACCATATGCGGCTCATTGCTGGCATAGCCACAGAATAGAATTATAGAGCCATTGTGGTTGGAAAGATCTTCATCATCAACTCTTCCCTTCTTGTCCTTTGCTAAACAAAATGGGCCTACCTTTGCAAGGTGACTGTGCTTCCTTTGAGTCCTTCTTATGTCTTGGTGATGCAATTCACATTGGCCAATTTTCCTCTAAGCTGTTTCAAGTCTGTGTTGTCTTCTTTCTTACTTTTGGTGCACAAACTCAGTTCTCACTAAGGGTCTGCAGACAATATATCTTTTTCTCTGTACTTGTACTACACTATTTTATCCAGAATTTATTAATTCAACTACTTTATATATTTAATTGGGAAGTCCACCTGAAAATACATGGTTTTATTTTGGCTACTGCCTTTTTCATTTGTGCAAAAACTGGTATTCTGTTACAGTCACTCAGACTTGTGCAACAGAAGACAAAATATGTGGAGTTTATCAGGTTCAGGAATATGCCAAGATATAAAAAATCTTTGACTCTTCACTCTTTTGGAATATTTGTGAAGTTATAGTTTTACAGAGATGATAATGCAAACATTATTGCAGTGTGGTGCTGTGTTTTATCTTACAAAGTGCAGAGGGAAAAAGAAGAGAGAAAACTATTTCTTTTCTTTAAAAAAAAGAAATACATAAAAATATAAGGAAATTAAATTTTGAGCAAACTATTGAAAAGGTCTCCATTTTCTTCTGAAAGGGCATCATCATCTCCATCAAAATTGGTTGCAGTTAACAAAAAGATGTTAAAAAATGGTATAATCTATCACTAATAAAATGTGCTGCACTCTGAAAGCACTGTCATGTTCCAAACAAAGAGTGAACTTTTCCACCTCCTCTAGGTGAAAACAATTAACAAAACCAGAAGGCTAATGATATGCAAATTGCCTCCATGGAAGAGTGGTTCATTTGCAATTCTTTCTCAAAACACCTTTGTTGCAGAGATCTAGAAAACAAGGTCTTCCCCTACTCTTTTCTCTTTGGAGAAACAAGTCTTTTTCTTGTGCATACTAATATTCCTCCTACTATCTCTGGAACACTTGTCCCGCAAAGCTGCTCATCAACTGAGTGATTTCATGATTATTTCAATGCAAAATGTAATGCCCATCATCATTAGAATTTAGCAGGCAACCTTCAGAACATGAGGGTCAGACAACTCTGCCAAAAGAAATTACATGTCACAGTAAAACAAGATCTGAAATATAAGGTTAAAGAGTTGCACAGAAAATCTGGTGGGAACAATGAGCTACCCTCACTTGCACGAGGTGGCACATAGTCTTGGAATAAAAGTATATTCAAATGGGAGCTGTATGATAGCATAACCACTACAAATAAAAGTTGTACTTCTAACAGTATGTGCACCTCCTTCTAAAAACTGCATCATATTCTCTTCATGGCATGGGAGCCACCAATAATTCTAAAGTACAAATCTAAGTGCAAATTATAAATGCATTTTCGCTTATTGCTGTGGTCCTAGGAAAAACTGGTGGGCTTTGAAAGCTGCTCCTAGCACTTATCAACTTAAAAGGACTGCGTATGTATCAGTGGATCGATGTTGCTGTCGGTCCTGTGACTCTCACGCCTTAGGGAAGTTCTCCCTGGGGTGGCATCACTGGATGAGTAATGTGATGTTCCTAACATCCACTGCTCTTGTGTGCGTGTAATGGTGATGTCCTTGGTCGGAGGCACACCATGTTCCACCCTGAATGATCTAACTCTGCCAGTAACTGGGGCTAGTCTTTTATTTAGCTGTCTCCTTCTTTTGCCAAACACTTGGGGACTTTTGAAGCACTACAAAGGTGTTCAGAGCCCATTTTACAGTCCTGCTGGTGCCATCTACTGCTGGATTTAATCTCTAACAGAATACACATTCAAAAGAGGAATTGATGGGCCTGACTATTCAAGGGAACAGTGAATAGTTAAGCCCATCAATCTGTCTTTAAGAACTCAAATTGAACTGAGGCACAAATTTGAGCTTATTCATCAGACTACCTGACAAAAGCTAAGCATGTCTGGGGACAGATACTTAGATGCTGCTTACAGCTGCCTAACTAAGGCAGGCAAAGGCCTCGCAGACATGAAACTACTCCTTGAGAAGGAGAATACTAATGGAAGATACACTCGCAGAGTGGACCTGTGGGACCCCTTCCTCTCTCTCTAGGATGTTAGCACGCTTCCTGAGTTTTTCTTTGTGTTCCTAATATGTTTAAAACCTCAGGTGTGGGAGATGAATGTTTTCATAGCCAGCTTGGCCACAAGAATGACTAGGGTGTGCAAGGAACAGGATGATTCAACCCAACCAGCAGAGTTAGGCTTAACTGCTGGTCTCGTCCAAGAGTGAGAGGAAGGCAGTCTGAGGTTGTGGGCAAGACACAAGACTTTACAAAATACATTAACACACACATTGTGTGTATGTGTGTGACAAAATACACCCACCATTAACTTAGACATAAGGGGTTCCAGAGACAACTCCTTCTGCTTCACAGCACTTGAGGAATAAGCCAGAAAGACATATTGCAGCCTTAATGTCCTCCCACTTCAGCATGTTCCTCATCTTGCAGTTCACAGGGAGTAAAGCTGTCAGAATATCAGGCAAATTCTTCACTAACTGCTACAAGCCTTTTATAGCATCTCTACATCCGAGGGAGGAGTACAGCCCTCCAATGGCTTGGAGTGAAAAAGAATTAGGATTTCAATATGGGATTGATTGCATTTACAATTTAAATACACCTATTATTCTTTGACACGGATGAGGAGCTTAATAGTGCCCTTGGTGAATCCATTTTGTGAGACAGGAGCACAGGAATATTAATGGGGTCACAAGAGAATTATTTCACCCTCTGCCCATTAAATTTGCAGTCTGTCTTTGGGTGTTTTAGATGGAGCACAGCATAGGGAAGTGGACAAAGCTTTGATTGTTTTATGAACAGGATTATTTAACATGGCTCCTTAATACAGCAGAGAACTAGATTAGACCTTTTGGACTGGAAGACCTCACATCTCATATATAACTAGAAACTGCTTTATAAGCCTTCTTCTTAAATGCAAACATTCCTGTTTGCTTTCAATCCTCTATGCTCTAATAAGCTTTCCTCCTATAACTAGAAACATGCTGCCCTCCAAGAAATACAATTTCTGAGGCCTAAATGTGCACTAAGAGGCCTGATCTAAATCCACCTAAAGGGAAAGGGCTCCTGCATGGTGAGCTGATAAAAGTCTTTAATTAACCAACAGCACAACCGCCTTCATGGGCACTTAATTTGGGTGGAAAATGAATTGCCAGGAAGGATTGAGATGAGTTTATTTGAAAATGTAGCTGTTAAGATCTCTGCATGCTAGGAGGCTGAGTTTTCTTACCCTGTTTGCTGACATTTATAGCTGTGCTTGCAGGAGAAAGCGAGCAAAGAAAGGAGCCCAGCAAGACAGTGCTCTTGGAGGTCCATCCAGGAAGGGACTCTTCGCTGCAGGGCTTTCCTAGCAGGAAAGAAGCAGGAACATAGGCAGTGCCCTTCCTCAACTAAAATTCCCAGGCTATTTCATTTTGGATTGATTTTAACCTTCTCGACTGTCCCTCTTCATCCTCAGCTGTTGACTGCTCCTCCTCATGTGTTCCTAGCAGCAAAGGAGCAAAAGGAGCTGAGACACCGTGTCTCCAATGCCACAAATGCATTCTGCAAATAGTGGTATCATATATTTAAATAATCTTGCTTTGCCTGAGGCTCTGCAAACACTACCTTAAACAACAAGCAAGTGAACTTGCAGCAGACTAAATAAATTCTCTGTTGTTGACAAAGCCACCCACTATGGACTGGTTCAGGTGGGCTAAACAGTGCTGAGAACTTAATTGCCTACAAAACTATGTATCAGATAATTGAGCTGCTTAAAATAATTCCAAAATAACAGAAGAAGATTACCTTCTAAACAAAAATCTCCATGCTTTCAACCATAATTTTGCAGCTGATACACCCTCTAGTGGCAAATAGCCTTTTCTCTTACTGTAGCATCAAACCAGATGTGATTTTTTTCTTTCTCCTGCAAACACCTCTCTCAGCTTCTGGGGACCAGGGCTACATAGGCCTAGGATGAATATTCTTAAAGTGCTGCATATAGCTTTTATCATACTTTGCTAGATTGGCTTTGCTTGTACGTATAGGTGATTTAGAGCTAAAGGCTCAAATCCAGAAATAAATGAAAAAGTCTTTACTGCATCATATGTAGTTATTTCAGCCCAACAGTAAGAAGCCCAAAAGGAGTCGTAACTAAATGGTGTAATGTGTTAAATTTGATCTTACTGTTAATTCTCTTGAACTGTGCAAGAGCAGTATTTGTCATTCTGTACAACACAAGCCAAGCACCAAACCAAAGAAAACATCATGGCCAGCTCGTTTAGTTAGGCCGAAACCCAAAATTGCAGGCAGAACTCCTCTTCTTCCACATCTGACCTAAATCTGTACTTCGTGGCACCTCTCTGAACAAGTCATGCTTGCTGTTTGAAGAACTAAATCACTGGTTTTAGAAGTCAATGAGAGTCTTTGATACATTTACCACTACCAGCATTCCTCTTAAAATGAACAGCCAAAACCCCCAGGCTAAGAACACTAATGTTTGTAAATTCACTCCTGTGAATTTAAAGCTTCATCTGCCATCTGGGTTTTTTTTTCTTTTCTATCTTTCCCATACCATCTCCCATACAAGAACATTTATGAATTATTTTTCTAATGAAAGCATATTAAAATTTTAAAGTGTGATCTATTGGTTTTAGGATTCACACAACAGAGTATCTTTGCAGGGACAGTGAAAAGGATCTTTTCTAAAGAGAGGGCAATAGATTTCCATAAAGCCAAAACCCTGGAAAACTCCAAGCAAATATATCCTTTGCTCCCTTCCCACCTTCCTCAAGCTCACAGCAGAAATCAGTGAAGTGTGTGCAGATGAAGTCAGCTCCTCTTTCCTTTGTCTTAGTCTTCATATCCTGTAGCAGCCCAGCTAATGTTACTCCTGGCCTCTTGAGCAACCCAAGAAATTGCTTCTTAGGGCTTCTAGTTTTCCAACATATCTGCTCTCGTCCACTAAAAGCAATCATGCAGTGATTTGGGGGTACACCCTCCAAAAAACCCTTTATATGGTGTGATATTTATACCTCAGGGAGAGAATTTATAGTCTCAATATTCAGCTTGGTCGAGAGCGTTGTGCAGCCTGTTTACATGCATAAGATCATCCAGAGATACTCAAGAAGAAATGGCACATCCAGGGACAAATCTGCAATGCTATAGAATTTCTCAAAAAGCATTTATTAACTTGTCAGCATTTCTTAAGTTTCACTCTCATAACCAAGCTTCGGTTGCTCTTTCCTAGGCAGATCCTATCTTGCAAACCACACATTCTCAGTCAAGAGAACGTCATAAAAGTTCTGGTGAATAAAGCAGAACTCATATTGAAGCACGAGGGCCAAATCACTCAGGTTCTACAGGCTGAAGGATGGTGATGATTCCAGAGAGGAGAACAGTCTTATGTCCACACTTAGTTTTCTGGACAACAGTGCTGTAAATTTAAGCCTTCTAATTGATCTTAGCATCTTGATGCTTAAGTACAGGAGTCAGTTGGTCTCCAAGGAGTGCAGAACCAAAACATAATAAGTTTTAAAGCTCAAACCACAAATTCTGAATTATGCTCCACTTGCATTTCATAAACAGAATTATGCTGGACTAGCCTATTTTGAAATATGACCATTTCTCACACGGCTAGGCTGCCCCAGTTCTGCCTCAGGCCTCTGATGTCTGCCTTCATCTACTCTTGCTAACGTGTCTACCATGGTCACTGGTTCACTTACGAGTTTTCCTTCTGGAGTGCAGTGAATATCAGGGTGATTTCTAATAGCGATTTTTAACCAATATTAGTTTCTGTTTTGAGTTTTTAATAAGTAAGTGAGAAGGGAACCTCCTTTTCAATTAGAATTGATTTTACTCTGGCCTGTAGGACATCTCTCATTTGAATAACTCTTCTCACATGGAACAAGGAAATACTTTGCAGTCCTTCAGATTTGGGCACCGCTTTGCCAGATTACATTATTTGACAGAAGTGGTCCATGAAATGTTTGCTAATTGCTATAAGATTTAAAAAGGAAAAGAACAACCAGTTTAATAGGTTTCCTCTAAAGCTTTTGTGCTTAGAAAGGCAAAACTGGTGGGACAACAATGCAGAATGTGCCCTGCTCACTAAACACCAAATTACTGGGATCATTTTCTATCAGTGAAGAAAGAAAAATATGTAACAGTAATTATGACATATTTTTCATTGTTTCCAATAAATTTAAGCCTCTAATTAACTAAACTGTTTATGGGAGGGTTTAGATGAAGTGAGTTAGTTCTCTCTTTCCTCAGGGCTCAAGAGTTATAGGGCTTGTTTCAGTAATCCCAGATTATTCTCTCAATTTACTTGGCCTCTTGCACCATTAGCCTGTTTGCATTCAGAAATCTATTTAAAGAGGATTGCAGCTTTTACACTGGCATATGCTATTTATATAGGAACCAAATGAGTCTCAGTTTGACAGCAGAACAAAATACCACATTTTTGTGAGCAGCTATTTTGCAATGTAGGATGCTTCTTGACTTCTGGAATTATTAACATCCTCTCCTCTCTCTCTCTCTCAAAAAAAAAAAAAAAAATCATTCATCTCTCCTGGCAGTCTTGTATCCAGCTGGTTTCTGTAGCAGTTTAGAAACCAATCCTGTAAGTTTATTCAAAGTGAACGTAAACCAGCTCCTGAGAGATGGACACTATTAAACATCTTAAATGGGCACAGGTCCATTAGAAACCATTCTTCTGTCTAAATCTTCCTTTCTAAAGAGAACAGAGTCCAAATGTAGGATTGACAGATGATGGCCCCAGGTCTGGACCTTGCCTTTCTAAGATGCTTCAGTGTGTGTCCTTACCTCAATTCTGGTGCCACAGCACAAACTTTGCCATACAAAGGTGGGGTGTGAGGCTGGGGGAGACGAGCAAGGCTGCTGAGTGGGATATGTCAGAGGCAGCGATGGGAATTATGCATTTCACCTGCTTACTCACCCTAGACAGTCCTATTAGGTGGGTGTCCTTGCCATATGGGTCTCAGGGATTCTCCCAGGTGTCACCTCAAAGGATCAGAGCAGATTAGGGAACTAGGAACATTGATGCTCCCCTGGTTTCTCCATGAGTTTTAATCCTCCAGGAATCCACACTGCATACAGGTTACTTCAGATGTGGATTCTTCTTTAGTAAACCTTGAACCATGGGAGAGAAACGTTGGCATCACTAAGGGACAGCACACAGCACGGTCCTGATCTTGCATTGACACACACCAACCCACATCGCCTGTCCTGGAGACCACAGAGTGCAAAGATACACATTATAGACATTGCCAATAAAAGCCTCAGAGTAGCTACTGACCTGGGCCTCTGAATAAAATACAAACTCTGTGTCACCGACTTAGCTCTAACCAGAATAAACCAGTAATCAGATTTTCAGAGACAGAAATCCATTTTATATGGTGCTAAGCAATCTGGCCTTGATCAAGCAGATTATTTCTGAACAACCTCAAGTCAATTGGAACAGTTCCTAGAGAGACCAAAGCTGTATTTATGTATATCTGAAAGTTTCTTCCAACTATACCAGCTGGTTTAATAAAAAACATTGCCTCTACCTACTAGCCTTGTCCTGCTTATGTCATTAGACCATCATGCGTATATCACTGCTATCGCTGTGACATAATAGGGCGTACATATCTGCAATCATATGGAGCCAATTAGATGACTCATTGACCATTAACATCCATCATTTGGATAAACACACCTACATAATCTGGTGGTTTAACCTACTGTAGAGAAAGGCTTGAGGGAACAGAGAGAAGAGTTTATTCCCACTGAGAAGTACCATGGTCCTCCTTCCCCAAGAACCTGGGCTACAGGTCGCTTCACACACTTCTTTCAACAAACCTCTAGGAAGTGTATCATCTGGTGTAACATCTAGAAGTGTTTCATCTCCTGCTAGTCCTGGTGAAGAAGATTCTATCATCCTCTCAGTGACGCTGTTAGCTGAAGTGATTGGGCTGATGGATATCCAACCCATTGAGATACACACTGCAAGGACTCCATATGAGGGCTTTTTCATGAGTTTTCAGTTTGTCTAGGAAGCTAGCCAAAACAAAATCAACTCTCTCTGCTCCACGCATTAAAATGTTATTAAGGCTGCAGAGTCAAACACTCAGAATTAGGAAAAAATAGTTTTATTTTTGGCAGTAGAGTCTTAGGCTGTTCTCTCTGTGTACATGCATCATATTTGCAAGACCACAAAACCTTTTTTTGTGTGTGTGCACAGGAAAGAATTGTTCCACAGTTTCATCAAAATTGAAAGTCAAAACTTGTCTGTAGGATCTCTGCTTCTTTATGGATGCTCTCTAGTGAAGGAGGCAAAGTGTTACAGGAAATGAAGGGACAGGCTTCTGAATGAGAAGAGTTGGATATTATCCTGGAGGTCTTGAGTCTGCCTCTGGCACTAGCACTGATGTACTTCAGCAAACCACTGTGCTTAAACCAAGCTTTCTTGAAGTATATTATCAATTATATTCCCCATTTTCTGGGACATAGTACACAATTTGTGTGACAATTTGCAAAAGAGCCACAGATAGAATCAACAGAAATTGCATAAACAAAATGATTAACTGTAATCCAGAGATATGAAGCAGCTATTATTTCATAATAATAACTAACTTCATATATCCTTCATTTCTGTAGTTCCTTTATTTTCCTTGTTGTTCTGATCCAATTAAAGTCAGTGCTGGCAAATTAAAAAGAATTAACTGGCTTGGCAAAGGTTTGGCAAGGATGACTGTCCAAAGTTTTAAAATTGCACTTTACTTAGTTTAACTTATTTTAAGTTTGCATTTATGTTTTGTTCATGGTTTGAAGTCCTGGGCAATTTTTCTAAGAACGCTTTTAAGTTATGACCATTTTTATTACTGCTAGAATTGATCAGCCTCAGGGGAAATAACAAAACATTCTCTTGTGCAAAACTGTAAATGCAAAATAGCATTATGTTGAAATACACAACCTTTTG
>JAVCKT010007769.1:0-14038 GCA_032273925.1 Rhynchotus rufescens
GAGCGTTATTCTCTTCCTGCTACATTCATACAATATATGTCTGTTCAGTGGCATATAAAGGGCAATCCAAGAACAAAGAAAAGGGAGCAAAATCTGACACCAGCAGAAGTGGATGTTTTGTGGAACTGTCCAACAAGCAGTAAAGGGACAAGAGGTAAAGGGGAAATTTTTTAATATTCTTCTATGTAATGCCAAAGATGCCCAAAGCAAAAAGTATTGCTCTAAAAGCAAAGCTGCTAGCAATGGTACTAATAACGGTAAAGGCTTTGTGTCTTATTTTGTTCCAACACTACAGCCTAGGACTCTTACTGGAAATGTTTCTGTCTTTGTACACAAATGCAGAGCTGCTATTCATTACAGAAAATGCATGCTTAAATACATGCCATTTCAAAGAGAAAAATAGAAAAACATATTTTTTTTGTGTGTCTGTGGCCACCTCTTAGCCACAACAAAGACTCTCTTTTCCCACAAAATTGCTCCCTCATTTTCCCCACTTCCTCTAGTGGAAGCCCCTTCCGACTGGCCAGGAATAACTGGAAACAATGATCCAGGGCCCCAGCAGGAGGAATCTGAGCTTCTTGCCATCAAGGACTTCTTTCAAAGGAAGCAAACTAGATTAATACTAACCAGTAGGAGCATTCTCATCTTTCTTAATACCTGGCCCAAATGCTGCAGTATCCATGTCACAAAATCGAGTGCAGAAATGGAAGTTACTCCAGTATATGCTGAAAGATCAGAGGGGTGAAAACTCCTCCCCTGCTTACCTCTTATGATTGGAAAACCATCCTCTGAGTAGCCGTATTGCACAATGCTGCTAGACTGTGAAATATGATCTTTTAATCAACAAGACTAGTAATGATAATAATAGCTAACAGCACAGAAACCACGGTTTATTTGAATGCTACAAAAGCCTCAATTCGGATCCCTCTTGTTCATGCCACATTTTTCCACAATAAAGACTTGTAACGTTACCATCCTACTAGATTACTCCAACACCATTTCCAAAGCTTAAGTTCCGTATCTTTGAACTGAACTGTAAATCAAAAAAGTCACAATTTTTGTTTGTGTTGTGTTTACATTGGACTCATGACTTCATGCACCAGATCCGATTTTACTTCTCTAAAGCCCCCATTTTCTGTCCTATTTCTCTCCCCATTTCTTCTTCCCCTCCTCCAGTTTCTCGGGGCTAATTGGCAGCAGTGAAGCTTCAAAGGGGACAAACAGCTTTGCTCTTTAGGTGTAGCGAGGTTTCAAAGAATAAACAGCTCCTTCTGCTGCTTGCTCTTTGAAGCTGCCCTATAGCCAATTAGCTCGGAGAAAAGAGTGCAGAGAAGAAAGTGTGCGACTGGGAACAAGGATTTAATGGGAGACGAATAAAAATCTCACTCTTTGTACCTCAGCCCTGACATGAGTTAATCAGATACAACTGCACACAACATGGGGTAACTGCCTTATCTTAGACACTAATTTTACTTTTTCGTTTAAACAGCCTCAGTTCAGAATGATAATTATTACAGTTGTTTGTAGTGTATCAGTTTAATCCACAGAATCTTACTGCGTGGTGCTTATAGAGTGGTTCATTAACAGGTCCCCTGCTTTCCGAGTAAATACTGCAGCAACTTCATCATGTCTTTCTGTTGCTCTTCTGACTGCATCCTGTGGGTGTTCATTGGTTGATGCCTGCAAATACTAAGGACTAGTTTCCATCACTTCCAGAAAAGTGCTTTACTATTCAGACAATTCTACTGAAATCAAACAGAAAACATGAATAATGAAGTTTTTATGAGTGTAAGGAGGAAGGGAGTTCTCTCATTGACTCAAATGCCTCACAAGCTTTGCAAATAGCAGCAGGCAGTACTTGTTGTTGAGGCTGATGAGCAGTGTTGTATCCAACAACAGGTTGCCATCCAGAGCTCCTGAGAACATGAAAGCAGCTTCTGCAATATGTTCAGATTTATGCTTTATTTTTTGGACTCATTTTGGATGTGCGAATTGAGATTTTAGGGGCTGCTGAACAGTGGCACCAACAGGCATTAACTGAAGTTAAAGCTCGCACTGTGGATCTCAGAAGTGCAATTCTTAAAACTATGTGCAATTTCTGAATTTGCTAGCCTCAGCTTGCCTTTTTTTGCTAGTTCTTCTCAAAACACCTCAAGTTTATTATTTGTAATTATTATCCTATATCAAGCTTCTATCAGTGTCCTTGACACGATGAGCTGTGAACAGATGGGGAGCTGCCTACAACACTATCTTAGGTGAGACATAGTCCACAGTAAGTAAAAGGCTTATTACATGGCCAATGAACAGCAAATCCACAGACAGATGCTGAAGAGCCTGAAATTTGTGACTCTGTATACAGATTGCATGACCAATGTTGTCTAACAGTTACTCTGAACAAACATAAGTTATGTGACCTGGTCTAACGGCATTTAGTCATGTCCTCTTCAGCGTTATTCTGTGATTCTGTGATTCTGTGATTCTGTTACCTTGCTGACAGGTTTTGAAGAAGATGGCATTCTGTGGTGTCTGCAGAATTATGTTGCCTTCTGAGTTCATTATGATCACATTAACCTCAAACGCAGCAACTCCGTCCTGCTTTCCAAGGCAAGGAAACCCAACCTGAACGACTAAAAGGAGAATAATAGTAATAGTAACAACAACAACTATAATATATGTAAATAAAAACAGTAATTGAATTACTAAAAATATAGCTAATAAGTATTTACATTTAAACTTCAGAGCACAGCCACAGATGAAGAAGGGTAACACAGAGATATGTAGGCCACCTTATTGATAAGAGACTCCAGGACTGGGACTACATGAGGGATGAGCCTGGCCTCGTCTACTCACATAACCCCAATAGGCTACAGTGAAGACAGTGATCTGGAGACAAGCATACTCCTGCCTGCAGACAAGGCAATTACTTACATGAAATTATCTAAGCACACAACCTTCAATGCCACCTAAATGACCTGGAAGCCTATATTTAATTTCCTGAGCTGACTTGATCACTTTTGAGGCTAAGTGTTACTGACTCTCACATCACTTTTGCAAAAAGATCTCATGCATTTTTGAAACAGTATTGCATTAGATGAGTTTTGCTGTTTTGGATATTGCAATTAACACTTAAATAAAATACTGATTTAATCAAAACTAACTCTGGCAAAATGGTGCACTTAAATAAGATCATGGGTGCAAATATTTAGAAAAAGAATAAAGAGACATATCACTTTCTGACAGAACTTGTTGAGTGTAACTGGATAGTTAGAGACTGGCTCTCCAGGAAAAGCATTCAAACACTCTTGAACTACAAAGAGTCAAGTAAATAATTACGGCCAGTAAATCTGGAGTATTTTAATGAGGAAGCAAGCCTCATACCTCAGAGCAATGGAATGCTGCTCTATGATTGCCACAATTGATCTTAAATAATCTACAGATGAAACTATTATCTCTTTTCTGCAAAACTGGCTCCTCCTAGCTCCATTATAAATTAGATCCAGCTAATAGTAACCATTTACTCATTTTTTCTTGAAGTTGGTCTGAGATTTCAGAACAAAATAGTGAGTTAACAGCCTTCATTTGGGTTGTTTTAAATGCTTGCTATAGAAAATGTTGCAAGTCATAATTGTACATTTTTTGTTATTTGTTGCCGTGGGAAAAAATGCAGAATAATTTATTGCTAAAACACATTCTGATATATCCTGATATATTTCATTTTTGAGGGGCTTTTACAGTCTTTTAAAAGACTATAATTAAAAACTTGTAACTGTGTGGTAAGAAAAAAAACTCTTACAGGGAATTAGAAGCAATTTAAATGCACTGGACATCTTAAGCTGTAGTAACCTTCCTGCAGCTCAAGTGTAGGAAATAGTTCAAGAGGAGACTTGTATTAGCATGTGAAGAGTTTAGCTGCTCTGACAGGTATGGGGAGGAAGAGTTGGCAGAATTGAATGCTGCACTGTGAGCTGTATCTAGGATTCAAGGAATCAGCAATAAAAACCTGATCTCCAAATAGATTCACCTGTAAATTATGAGAGCCTGTGGGTTTAAATGCACAGAGCAAAGACTGAGACTATATTCCCTAGGGCTAAATAAAGGCTGTCTCCTAGACCTCTTGGGGTAAAGCTGAGCTGTGATCAACACATAGCACAGAGCAAAAGTCCCCTGCATCCCACATCCCTGCATCCCCGCATCCAGCATCCAGCATCCTGCTGGCCGTGGCCAGCAGGAAGGGTGAGCAGGGTGGTGGAGGGGCAAAGCTCCATGCTGGTCCCTCCTTCCCAGATTCAGGATGTGGTTTACACTTGCCCGTCACTGGCTGAAAGTAAGCAAGGACTAATCCACAGTTCAGGGCTTTCAGCCGCTACCTATGGCCCCATGTCATCAGGACATAGGATTGTACCTCTGGAACATTTAGACTTCTGTACCTCTGGAATACGTCCAGGACTGTTAGAATACATCCAGCTGTCTAGCAGCTAGTGCTGCTAGCTCTAGCAGAAGTGAGAAAAACTTAACTAATTGTAAAAGGAATCTACATAAATCTAGTGACTTCTAATTCGATTTTAGCTGCTAGTTTGAGTGCTACTGGGATGTGGGGGATGACAGTTTAGTCTCTTTCGTCTGGCAGCTTAGGCCTTTTCTCTCGGTTGTGGACCACAAGGATGACTAGAATCCCCTGGAATCCCCTACAAGCAGAAGGGCTATTTGGCTTGAGCCCATATTGCTGCCCTGGCACAATATGGACCTTATCCTCCACATGGGTTCTGCTCTGTGGGGACATGCCACCTTGGTTGGCGTTATCTTGGCACCAACATGAGGCTGGCCAGCTCTGAGCACTTAGGGGACCATTTCCTTTGGGTATAGTCATGGTGAGACCAAGAGCTGGTCTGGAATCACTGTCACTGTCCAAAATGCCTCACTTAGTTTTGAACTTGCTGACTTTAGTGTGAGCCACTGGATACTAGCAGGCCTTCCCTTGTGAAATGAGCCACCAATCTTTCTCGCTGGGCAGTTATTCACACTATAATCAAGGCTCTTCTCAAACATCCTTTTTTGGATAAGCTAAGCACTTGTCACCTCTTGATGTTCATGCTGAAAGGCACCCCGAGCCTCCCAGTCATATATTTATATTTTATTACGTGGATAGGTGCAACATGAACATGCTCTCAGTGTGGAATTAGACAGCAATCCTGGGATTTGCAGGTGGGATTTTCAAAGGACCCAAAGGAATCTAAATAATTTAGATCTAACTTAAAATCAAAGGCAATTTGATTCTTTATCTCAAGAAGGATATATTAGATTTAAAAAGGTGTAAGACAACAAGGTTGTGTCCAGTGAGGAACAACTGAGCTGGCTAGGACTCTCCAGCCTAGAAAGAATTTAAGAGAATTCCTTAACTTTGAAGAACAGAACAGGACTGACAGCAGTGATTGGCCATTTGTTGTCTCTACCAGTGCAAGTACTAGGTCCCTTCAAATGAAGCTAGTAACAGGCAGAGTGAAAGGACAGAAGGCAGCTTTTCGTGCAGGAGGCGGCCACGGAGCACCCTGCCAGAGAGACCGGAGACAGGAAAAGTTTTCATGTAAACACCAAGCAGAGTTACATAAAAAGCACAAATCACTTGAGACGCAGGAAATCCCCTGAACTGAAGCAAGTCAGTGGTTGTGAGGGGACACATGTGCTTGCCTTCTTTTTACTCTTCCATAGGTCTGTTTATGGCCAGTCTTGGCCGTAAGACAAGATCCAGGCTAGAAAGCCTCTAATCTACCAAAGCTGTTCTTATAGTGCTAATTGGTGATAAGCAACTATCCTCACTGAAGCTTTAGAAGTCCACTGAATCTGATAGGAGTGTTATTGCTAAAATTTCATGTAGCACTCAGTTGAACTAACTGAATAAGAAATACAAGCATTCAGAGCTTATTCATAAAAAGGAGAAGACAAAAGATTAGTCAGAGATGTAAACTTGCATATCAATGCTCCACTTTGATCCACTGACAACTGCATCATGCTGTTGTTCCATTTCTCACCTCTTTCCCGTTTTGTACCAGGACAGCCTTAGGTTGGCTAAGGCTAGTCATGAAACTATACATTAAGACACTGCCATCATCCACATGTTTATTTCCATCCTTCTGCCAGAGACTACCACTCCACACATTATCTCTGGAGCAGATCATGTAGACTGTTACCCATCCACTGCAGAGCCAAATCATGTCAGTCTTGAGTCTGTCTCTACTCACAGCTAACAGCTTCAGCTTATGGGATGGCTAATGCACAAGTGAAGGAAAGGTGGTAAATGGTAACACCCTAAATGAGAACACGTTTCAGAAAGCCTGATGAGACCATCAGACCCCAACTGGAATTATAATATTAATAATCAGCAGTCTCTAAGAAAGAGTATAATTTAATAACCATTCCTTACAGCATTGAAAGATTGTGTTGTCTAAGAGTTGCACAGCTGAAGTAACAATAAAGTTTCAAATGCATGAATTTTATCATTTTGGGATAAATTTCTGCTGCTTTATCTAAAGTGCGTAAAAGCTTCATGTGACTTGGCTCAGACAAAATATGCTGTAGTAGTCAGGCACTCATAAACTACTCAATGTCAAGTAGTGTAGCATGCATTTCTTTAACAGTAAAGAGTGCAATTCATAATAAAACATTTAGATTTTATTTGCAGCGGAATATTTTTTACAAGAAGACAATTTATATTATCAGCAGTACAGACCTGATGCTTTGTGAGGAACTGTTCCAAGCAGAGGGATATTTATAGTCGGATCAGCCATTATGCCTTTATCCAAAGAGCGCAAGGACAGGAACTCATAGAAGTACTCAGCCTGTGACAAAACACATGAGAAATCAATGTGTATTTTAATTGCATTCAGTGAACTCTTTAGTGTCTAAATTATAGCAGAGAAATACTGCACTTCTAGTTCTTATGTCATTTGGTAGATTTGTTTATATTATTTTCCTGAGTGCCTCTTTAGCTAACTGTGATTTTCATTTAATTTTCATTCTCATAACTGAGAGATTGACAAGTGACCACACAGTAAACTGGGTGCAGCATAACAGCAAAGAAATGGCTTGCATACATTGAGCTTATGTTATGCAGGGAAGACATTGCTGACAAGCCATACCTTTTATATAGTGGACTGCAAAGACCTGTATCAGCAACTGTATTAATAACTGGTACAGCTTAAAGGACATACCCACACTGCATGGAGCATCTCTGGCTCTAGGACATTCAATCTGATCAATATTTCTTCTATATGATACAAAGTTAGATTCTTATTGTCTAGTGCTAGGTGTCTTCAGTGTAGATGTATATACTATTTTGCACTTGAGATGTATGCTTCTTAGCAAGAAGTTACCTGGTGCTTCCACTACGTTAATGGATACAGGCATTCCCTAAGGTACAACTGTAGATGCTGAAAGATGGTGGAAATTAGTTCTTTTCCTAAGATTTGACTTCTCATTTACCATGAAACATAAGAGATTAGGAACTTCCTTACAGGTATTTTTATATGCAGAAAAGTACCTGAAGAACATTAGCAAAAATGTGTCATCACTCAACTGCTCAGTGGAATTAGACAATATTGTTTGTGCCTGCTTCACAGCTACAGTAGGGAAATAAAGAGGGGTTTAAATCAAAATTTGACAAGAGCTTTGGACCACTAAATGGCAGTCAGTTAATTTCTACAAATGGCAATCAATGCCCTTAGTCAGAAGACTGATCTTCAATCTCCTGTAATATCCCTGCACAGGGTACCACAAATCTTGCTAACTTTGCAACTAGTGACATGGACCAGCCACTATCTTGGCACTTGTTAAAATCAATGTTTAAAACTGTGTTTAAAAATAATTTCAAGAGGATTCTTTCAATAAAGGAAACATTCAAAACAGTATGAATTCCATCCCATCAAACATGGGTAGGTCCTTTAGGTTCACAGCGTAGACCTCTATCAATTAAGCTAATGGAATAACTGGGAGTGGTAGGAAATGATTATCCTCTTTGTAAAGCACTCCAAAGAGAAAAAGCAATGTAAGTTTCTTGGCTATGCTAAGAAGATGGACATAGAGACATGGGAGGTGGACATGGAGACCAGTAACTGCTGTGCTCATTTTCTTCTTGCAAAGCACTATAGAGCTGGGCAGAAAGGTTGTTATGAAAGTCCGAACCATTCCCAGCAGAACCTCCTGTGCAGTCTTTGGAGATGGCAAAAAGACCCCATCAGTATGCAGGAAGCTTTGTGGGGCTACAATCCCCACACATGGTGTCTTCACAGGGAGATCTCAGAGAAGGACTTGCAGGAGAACAAGTAGGGCAGGAAGCGATGAAAGTTAAGGGTGGCTTAAACATATGTGGCAAAGAGAGGGGACATGAGAAGTAGTAAAATAGGAGATCAAAACTGAAGTCTGTGGTAACATTCAGGAAGCTGCTTTTAATTAAAGATTTTTTTTTCCCAGTACAACATACCATGCCAAAATATGAAAACAAGTCGTAAAGCCTTAGATTGTGAACATTTTTGTTCTCAAATAATTCTTTGGATCAGAAAAATAATTATAGACTCTCTACAACATCTATAGAATACTACAATAACAAAGTTGATGCAGTTCTGTCTGTTTCTCATTGTTAGCTTTGATGTTGGGTTATATCTAAACCAGGTCATAATGGCTTATGTTATTAAAACATTATGTTCTTACTATTCCGGTAAACAATAACTGGTAACCAAACCAAACATCTCCTCCCAACCATTTCCATTCTAGTGGTCACAGAATAGTTGGGATTGGAAGGGACTTTTGGAGATGATCTGCTCCAAGCTCTCTGCTCAAGCAGTGTCAGCGAGAGCAGGTTGCCCAGGGATGCTACTGCAGCAGGTCAGTTTGTGAGACAGAATCTTGCCTGATAGGAAAGGAACTGGAATTCCAACTTCTGGAGAATCAGCGTTGTTTAAGGACAAAGCAAAAAGGGAAGATAACCAAGGGAAAAAGAATTGATGGCTACATGAGTCACGTCACTTACTGTCTTTCAAGGAAGGAATTAGTTTAATTGGAACATGCACAGCAACGACATGTCAGAGGTTGGAGGAAGTTCTGCTCAAAAGGTGGCAAGAGATACTGCCCAAGCATCGGGTTTGGCTTTGAGGCAAGGTGCCTCCTCTCATCCCTTACGTACAAATGCTCATGCATGTTTAGCTTCCAAAAACTGAACTTCTTAAAATGGTATTATCTAAGAAGTCCTGAAACACCTCGAGTAGACCCAACTAGCATGATTTCAAGTTTTTAAACTGTTTTAAATAATGTGTGGTGGACTGAGTTGGTTAAATTCTGATTTAAAAATAACATAAAAAATCACAGTCTAGAGGGGTTGTGCAGAGCAGGAGAGTGGTTTGACTCCTCCAACCTGAGTCTGAAACAAGGTTTGGCTGCCACAAATCCTATCTGTTTGGAGGCAATCTGTCTTGACACAGTCTCTACATCCAGTCTCCAGCATTGTTCTGCTGTTATTTGAGTTGATTGCCAATTAACTTGCATTAATCAGCATGACTGAAAAGCAAACAAGACACTCTCAACAAATATTTACTAGGCTTCAGCCTAGCATGAAATTTAGTCTTGATGGTTAATTGACGAGATAGGGCTGTGCAATTAAAATCTAGATAATTTAATATCGCTCACAATTAATACTGGAAATGGTCATTGTGAGTGACCTGATAGTGTGAATGAAATTTCTTTAGATATTGTCAAGAGATAATGAGGGAAAGATGTAATCTATAATCCCTTTTCCATTAAATAAAGCATTCTTGTGGCTTTTTTTTTTTTTTTTAAGTCAGTCTATGACCTGGGCAAAAATGAGTATTGAAGGTAAAATCTTACAGGAAAGGTGTTATTGGATGCAATGGAGAAAGTGGAGATTGCTATGAATTGCTAATCTTTGACAATTGCGTATTCTGCATGTGTGGGAGGCTTTTTGGTTTGGACTTGGTTTCAGGATACCCTTGGGAAGAATATTCTTGATGTGTGTGAAACATTCTTCTGGGACCCTCAGAAGCTGAGGCAAAGGTCTCTGCAGAGCTCGGGTGAACAGTCTGGGGTCTGTGGAGCCTTTAGGCAGCAGGTAGCCCTACACAGATACCCCTTAATAGTTCCCCGTGTGGGGAAAGCCCACAAGAAGGAAATTTCATTTGGGACAAGTAATTCTGGGGTCAGGATTAACTTTTATAGACTTTAAATGGAAGTTTTCTATAAATTAGAGGAATTTAAAAGATTATAAAAATAATGAAACCCTCTAACAGCCATAGCAGAGAACATCTGTTGGCAGTTGCGTTTTAAATGATATACTCTTAAAACTCATGTAGAACTCCAGTCTTCAGTGGAAGATCTACTGTTTACAGCTGTCTCATTGCTTAAGTTCCGTGTTGCTGCTAACACATTTTTGTTTCATATTAATCAAAGCATTTCACAGGAATGTGCTTTATGATCTCTTCATTTTACATAAAAGATGTGGGATTAGAAATAATGGTAGTACCTGAAAGTGAAGCAGAGTAATTTAAAATGTTGTATTTCACAGCTCAATAACTTAAGGAAATTTGCAGCCTTTCTAACAAAAGAAAGAGAATCTGTGTCAGCTTTTCAAATAAATATAAGAAATGAACTGTTTCCTTTTCATTATTTAAGTAATATTGTTCTATTCCGTTATCAATTGTTTAAGTAATATTGTTCTATTCTGTTTATCAATTACATGACAAATATACCATCTAATGCCAATTTTCCCTATTTAGAGAAAGAAACTCACCAAGCATTCCTTCTTAGCCCAGATCCATAGATATTCCTGGCAATGCACACACTACAAGATTTAGCATGCGTTATCCATAGCAGATGCTCACCGCTGTGTATGCCATAAATAAAACGGCAAAATGAGACAACGTATGTGCTTGTTAGGTGTTTACAGCATGACCATTGCATGACCATTGCTTCTCCAAGATATTAACTGGATTAAGTCAGAGCAGTGTGTCTGCTGTGTTCCAAGATGAGACAAGGTGAGACAAATTTCAGCCACGAGAGGAAGCTCTATCAGTACTGTGTGTACCAGGCTATTGATGCATTCAGGCCAGAAATGAGTATGTCAGCAGTACAATTTTTTTTTTTTTTTACTGCAAAGCAGTCTAGACGTTGCTGTAATGAACAACATATAGATCCCTCCTTAGACAAGCAGATAATAAACTGTCTGCCTACAAGGCTTTAATTTTCTGCAAACCGCCAGAGCCAGAAAAGGCAGCTTTGCCTTAACTATTAATTAGTCACATGTCACAGAATGTGTAAACCATATTTAGCACCTCCGTGTGGTCCTCAAAGATATCTCCCATCCGCCTCAGGAGGCAGTCCCGAAGTGGGAGGCACTCTTTACCATATAGAAAAGGTGATCCCCAATCCTCACAAAAATACTGTTGGTGAAAACTGATTTACACAAACGACAAAACGAGCTTATTGCCAGTTGCTGGTCCGCTTTCCAGTACCAGCTAAGTGTTGGGAAAGCTTCTAAGGGCATGGTGGCAAAATGAAACAGTAGATAAAGAGAAGTAGAGATGCACATGAAACAAACAAAACAGAAATACTTTTATATCTCTTTTATATTTTGAAATAGCTGGACCCATATTAGAATTCAGCAGAATGGGCAATTAAAAAAAAAAAGGAATTATTTCACAGTGTCAGATGCCCAGTGATGAGGTGAAATGCACATTGCTCTGTAGCTTCTCTTATGCCTTCTTTCTCTATGTTAAGAAAACCAAGGAGGACCCAAGTACACATATTATTTCCAAGTACACATATTATTTTTTTAAATAGTGGATTGGATACCTATGTGCAGCTTACAGCCATATCAAATGGTGGGTTTAATTGTTTTGTGTTTGTAAGAAAACAGTAAAAAAAACGCTCTGATGTTATCCACGGGAACTGGTATTTGGTGTCTCCTGGGGCATGAAGCTGTGGATGGCAGATCAGACCCTTCAACAGGATGATTTTTAAAACACTAAAAAATGAGACATTTCCTGATCATTATCAGAAGGAAGTCTGGGTTTTGGATGCTAGTATTACACGGCTCTGCAAATGCTTCACATAGGAAAGGCAAAGAGAGGTCTATACAGACTAAACCAGCTTGTCTTCTAAGGCTATGGTAATGAGGTAGTAATTCACTTTGCAGGTCAGTAATATGAAGAAACCCTGTCAAGAAGTTTGATGAGGCCACAGGGTGTCAGAATTAATTTTATGATGGTTGGTCTGAGCTTTGGAAGAAATAGAAAACAAGGTGGCTACCTGGTCATTTTAGAATGACATTTTCTCTCATTAGATCTTGAGATATAAAAGTGCTGTAGTGTTTGAAGATGTCATTATGAAACAAGCTGGCTGGAAAACAAAGAACATGGCAGAAGGAGTGAGGTTCTAGAGTGATGCTAATGAAAAAGAAAAATCCAATTGCACCGGTAGATCCTTAGCTTGGAAACTCATTCTCGAGAGCAGCAAAAGCGGACTGCCCGAAAGCTGAATGCCTTCTGCACATTCCTGTCCATCAGCAGAGTGATGATGAAAACGCAGGGTTTGTTTAGATCAGGAGGAATCCCATGTCGCAGTTACGTGGAATCACTGAGGCCATTGGCAAGGCAAAAGACTTGGAGAGCAGCACACTGAGGAGCGGATCCTCAGCTGATTCCAAACAGGGAAAAGTACTCAACTACAAAGGCAAAGAGCATGTGGGATTTCCTAAAAATAAAGCTCACCTGGCTAAGAAAAAAAAAAAAAAGGACATTATTCTTCCTGAGAATCTACAAGGTTCATGTAGATAGTCATGACAAATTTATGGCTACTCGTAAAGGCTTGGAGATTCCTCCTTCCCTCCCTTGCTTTATTCGGAAGCCAAAGGGAAAGTAAGGGAGCACAACTCTCCACATTTAGAAGATTTCCTGTTCAACATTTTTTGTTGTTGTATATTTTATTTCTAGTTTGCTAGAGATACTTCTGGGGAAATTAAACTAAAAGGAGACAGCTATCATTAGAGTTTTGAAACATCTTGAAAATCTCTAAAAGAAATGATAGGACCAGCCTGGTATTTTAAGGACTCGATTTTTGTTTTTAATTGTTTTCTCTGAGGTCTCATGGACAACAACTAGATACCTCTACTCTGGGGGCAGGGAGAGAAGCAAACAGGACACCAAAAGCAGAAATACCAGTAAAAGTTCAGATTAAAAAAAAAGATAGACAGACCTGCACTGATTTTCAAATACTGAATGAAACACATTGCTCTGGTATCTGGAGAACTGGTAAAGCTTTCCTGCTGAAAAGTTATTTCTTGCACTGTCACAACAAGGACTGATTCATTTCTTTGTCACTCACCAAAAGATCAGTGCTGTCTCCAGTGGAGATTTCATGATCAGGACTTTTCAAAAGACCAATTTCCTAAGGCTAATACAAATGGGATAAATTATTACTGCTCCTTAGGAAAAAAAAATGCTGTCTCATCACATTAGTTCCTAACAAAATAAAGCTGCACAGGTCTGCTACCTACACCTGCAACATATCTGCACAGCTGCATCTATATCAAGAATAAACTGTGGGTTTTTTTTTTTCTCCTTTAAGGAGAAAATGAAATGAATAAATGAAAGCCCAGCTTGGCCAGCCCTGCGAGTACATCTTTAGGCAAACTGCAGACAGTTTGCAGTTTCAGGCTCTGGATTTATTTATTTATTTATTTATTATTAATTAATTAGACTATTCTCTTCAGGGACAATCGGATAATTTTGATAAACCTCTGTGTTATGGAAATGACTAATTCAGACTAGTTATCATGGAGGTTTGAGCAAAGGCTACATTTAATTAAAGAGACTCCTTTCGAAAGGCCAGACGCCACCCTTGGAGATGGTGGCTCAACTCGTGGGATGAGGGAAAGTGCCCAGCTGAAGCATAAGCTAATCCACCTCCTGCACGGCGGTAAACACGGATAATGCATCCAGATTCATTTTGGCCGTGCTTCAAACTCCCAGGCCTTTGTTCT
>JAVCKT010007771.1:0-12630 GCA_032273925.1 Rhynchotus rufescens
AAATTTTCTTAACTGCAGCATTCTGCAGCAGTGGCAACCGTGTACGTTTCTTAATCTAGTAAAAGTATTTGCTTCTGTTTAATACCATACCCTTGCTTCAGGAACATAAATGGAGAGATTGGAGGTACCTGTCAAAGCTTTATAACAGAAGTGTGTTTCTGTGTGTTGCTTGGTTTCTTTCATTATGTTGCACCATTTTACCAGGGAAATTTTGCATGGAGATGTCTAACCTGATCCATGTCCCTACACTAAATGCTTCTATTCCTAATGATAAAGTGTTAGCTGGAATAATGAAGATGTCAGGTGCCTGAACAGCAATTTCAGACTGAGCTATTTTTCTAGATATGTAAGAGCTCTTTACTATTTTCACAACAGCTCATTACTGTTAGGGAGGAAAAATATATTTTTCCAACTTACCTTTAGTTCTAATTGGAGATTATACAGAACGTGTATTAAATGGAGAGTTACAGTGGTCACAATATATAACTGTAGTTTGGGAGTCCTAGAACCTCTCTTACTCCTGTTCTTTCAGAATGGATATACTATACTTGACCATTATAATTAAACTTAACATGATTCACTGGATGCTACAATGTGAAGTATAATTCAGTTGTATGCTCTGAAATTTTCTTCTTTTGAATGGAAGATACCAAAGGAACCAAAAGTACAGTTTTCTCAGTAGTGCAAATAGCACAGTGCTTAAATAGGTTGTGAATCCTGGAGCTGGGGTAACAGTAGACAAGGTTTCTATAATGTCTCTACTTCTGGAGGCCATTTTAAAGTTTTTCTCCAAACACATTATCAGGCTTGGGGAATATTCTGTCATCTCTGTCCTTAAGTGTGCAAAATGTAAGAGTTCTTAATTTATGTTTGGCTAATTAGTTTCAGTTTCAGTCAGATGAAACTTCAGTGAAAGCCTTATGGAGTATTTTAAAAATATACATAATAGAAATTATTTTTCTGTTTTGGTACTTATTTCTTAAATAACACTTTGATTTGATGAAATGCTTAGCATGCTACTAATACTAAATAACTAAGAGTGAGCCTTGACAAGTAGTGCTTGCAGTTTCCTTGTACCTGATGTGATGGTCAGTATTGTGGCAGCTGAGGTGAAATCCCATACTTTCCATAGTTTGAATTTGTATGATAAAATTGTGCAGTGATTCAGTTCAGGTATTTTGTGTGTGTGTGTGTGTGTGTGTGTGTTGAGACTGCTGCAGGCTGAAGAGAGAAAGGAAATTGCACTGTTCATAACTTGTTCCTCAAGTGTTGGGTCATTTTTAGTGAATTTGAACATGGCTTCTTCATTTTCTTTTCTTCTGGTTAAGACAGACATTTTTGTACCTGAGGAAGTCAAATTGATAGGCAGAATTGCCTGCAAGAGGAGAGGGAAGTCATGCAGGAGATTTTTACCGAGTGGGAATTCTGACCCAGCAAATACAAAATATGAAGTAAATAAATGCGGCTTTGGCCGTAGAGAGAGGATGATCCCTTTCACGATCTCATTGCGTAGGGTATTCCGTATGTTCTGGGAAGTGAGGGGGAAGGGAAGAAGCAGCTCTGAGCTGCATAGATATTCTTAATTAACAGCTTCTGTAAATTCACACTGGCTTGAAGGCACTCCTGTTTTGTGAGTATGTGACATTCAGTGGAACTTTCTGCACTTTGTATTTCAGTGACAGACGTTTGCTGCAACCTGCTCAGGTATGTGACATTCTCAAAGGAGTCATCCTGGTCATCTGCTACTTCATGATGCACTATGTTGACTACTCTATGATGTATCATCTGATAAGGGGACAGTCTGTCATAAAGCTCTACATCATCTATAATATGCTTGAGGTAAGGATGTTGGCATCAGTGTCAAGCATGCTTTCTTCAGGATATCTAAAATGTAATGGTGCTAGAGTATTTTTATTTAAAATTTGACCCATCTCTCTTTCCCACAAATGCACATGCATTCCCGTTATATTAAATGTCAGTGTGCTATAGCAGACAAGTTAATGAAAAAAAATAAATTTTGTAGATCCAATTTCATATTGCATGTTTTCTGTAGTTCATTCATCAATTCAATTGAAGAGAACTGGGAAGGGAAGAAAAAAATATCTTAAACTGAAGTGTAAGATATAGCACATATGAGTTCAAAAACTGATCGATATAAACTGTTGATTTGAAATGGTGAAAAGATGTTGAAAGAAAACAGAGAAGTATGATGGTTGAAGACATGGAATTTGTGCTTTCTAAATCCTTCAGTATGGAATTATGCTTTTCCTTATAAACAAGAAAAGACAAATTCCTGCTTGACTTCTCCCAATCCTGATGAGCAAGTAGACGTCTGAGTACATAGATAAGTGAGCTGACTGTAGAGAAACAACAGAAAGGAACATCTGGCTTGGGAGTTAAGAGAAAGTAATCCTGGGAATATAAAAAATAACTACTTTTAGCTTGTTATTAATAGATTAGATTTTAATTTTGCTCTCACGATCAGTGATTCATAAAGTAAATAATATTTCTGGTAGGCTTTTTATAGCTATAGTCTTATCTCTGGCCTGCAAACAAAAGACATGTTAATGGTATAACCCCTTTAAGGGACTCATTCTTGACTGTGTACAGAGAATCACTGACTAATGCATTTATTGATCTTTGAACATCTGTTGTACCTTGTCTTGAAGACTGTTAAAAACTGAACTGCACCTTGTGCATAATCTGAAAATTTGGACTAACTACGCTTTTTTGTTCCTCATGAGAACTGAGAATGTTGAATGAAGAACTGGTTTCATACTCTTAAGTGAAGCAAATGTAATAAAGCCACCTCAGTTTTTAATCATATATTTTTTCCTTTGTGTTTTTCAGCAAAAATATTAAATAGTAAAAATATATATAATTTATGTGTAATTAAAAATATTGGCGCTGAGTTATTGTATGAGTTGTAGTTCTGCAAGGAATCCTTGCACACCCTCATACTTCCTTTAATCTATTAGATTATCACTTGGTAAATTAATTCACGTGCTCAAAATGGTCATTTCTGTTTATTTCAAGAAGATTTCGAGTCGCTTCTGTTAATGCTTAGGAAATATGACCCTGTTAATGCCGTATATCATGTGTGTTAATGCACACGGCCCTATACGCTGCACGATTTGAAGACAGCCTGCAGCCTTTGCAGAGAATTGGAGGACATGCTTCTGAATGAGGTTGAATTTGATAGTTACATTTAGCAAAACCAGAGATGATTCTTAACTGAAATACTGCCCAAGTTTCCTGTCTTAACTCAGGAATGGGAGAGAACTCCGAGTAGTGGGAGACTTCCTTGTTCTAGTTACTAGATTTACATTAGACTTCAAAGTTGAAAACTGGAAACAGTTCTTAAATATGTTGGTCTGTTATGAAATTCTGGATACCAAACCAGGGGGCTGAGCTTTTTATTTATTTGTGGGTGTTTAGGATTTTTTGCTTGCTTCTTTTTTGTTTTGTTTTCTGAGACCCCTTGAGAGGATGGGTTATAGCTACAGTATTAGCAGCAAATAGCATGGTATCTGCTTGCAACAGTTTGAACGCTGCCTTATTGAGAGTTATAAACGTTTGCTGCTAGAGCAAGAAACAAGCTTTTTTACCTTTTCTTAAAATAATAAACACTACACTTTCACAAATTGTCAAAATAGGATTTTTTCAATTATTATTATTTAGTTAAATTACTGGCTGAGATGTTTACAATGTCCTAATGTTTTCGGCTGTTGATAGGTCCAGAGAGTATTGTCCCGGACAGATTTAAAGGAATGCAAAATATTCCCATGATGTGCTGAGTGCTCCAGATAGCCCTATTAAAGGGAGCATTCAGCACAATTGGCTTAAATGGCACTTCTCTTTTTTTAGATTCAGACCCACCGGCTCCTGCTCCTTGTGAAGCCCCAGCGTGTGTTATGCTGGTGACAGCACTCGCCTTGGAATTCTGCTGGAGCCTGGAGCCGGCATGTAGGGGTTAGGTAAGTCGCATTTGGAAAAGCAAACAGCAATATTGTGTAATGGGTTTTCATATTTTCTATCCCACTGGATGAGAAACGGGCTTATTAAAACAAAGCCATCATTTTTACCCGTTAAAACCCTCACAATATTGTGGACAAAAACTTAGCGAACTCTCTAACTCTGTGGGTGTTACTGCACCAGCTGGGGTTGCTTGGTGGCAAATCACAATGAGCAGGAACCAAAGAACACGGACTGCCTTACCGTGCAAAATGTGAAAGCCGAAAACTGTGCCATTGTAAATATCACCTGATGTAACTTCTTTGACCTTCAGATTTATGGTAACTCATCAGCTCATGGCTTAGTTCATTTTAATGCTCAGAACAGATTGTTGTTAGAATAGCAGGCTGTAGTGCAGATTGAGGCATTTGATAAAATAAATTTTATTCAGTCTTTTCATATCTTAGGAAATCTTGGAGACTTTTGACTTGAAAAAGTTTAAGATTTGTCTCTTCAGTATCATTACATTTTAAACTTCTAATAAGCCAAGTCAGAGAATTAAATCTACATTTACTTACGTTGTCAAATTGTGTTGTCTTCTAGATAATATGATATGGTTCAATTTTTGCAGATACACACTGTACTCAGTTCTGTACTGCTTGCTGCTTGTTTTAACATGTCTAAAACAGCCTTTTTTTTCTTGTAGAAAAGGCAGGAAGAGGAAATATCACTTATTTGTGTTTATTAAGTAGAAATTAAGTTTGTTATACTTTTTAGTCTAATTAGTTTTGTAAGCAGATACAGATGGCTCATTTTTGTTGAACGTGTGCTTTGTAATACAGAGTTAATTTTTAGTGTGTGTATTTTTTTCCCGTTTTCTACAGTTTATATTTAAAATTACCAAACTTGAACATGTAGGAAGAGAGAGAGGAAAAAAAAAAAAGAAAACAGGAGAGAGGTATTTCATAGAGCCTTTCCTCTTAACGAGCTTCAGTTTTCCTTGAGTGCTAGTTGTGAGGTGTTAAGAACTGGTGGAATTCCATCTGACCTTTCCGGCTGTGTTACTGAATTACCAACTTGGCTTCCTGTCCCTGTGTTCCCTGGCTTTAGCATTACCACTGTCTAGGTTTTTTTCCTACTTGCTGAATATATTCACTTTGGGTGTCTGTAGTTTTCCCAAAACTACTACTAGTTTTTCCTTTTGGCAACAAGAAATGAAAAGGATGTGAAATTTTCTCGACTTTTAGGTGGGGCAGTAACATGGTGGAATATTTTAAATGTCTTTCAAAAATGTTTTTAGGAAGTAAAAACAAAAATCTCCTTATTTAGGTGGCTGATCGTCTTTTTTCTTCGTTTGGACAAGATATTTTGGATGCTCTGTATTGGACGGCTACAGAACCTAAGGAGAGAAAAAGAGCTCATATAGGTGTGATTCCTCACTTCTTCATGGCAGTGCTTTATGTCTGTATCCTTTTTTCTTCCAACAAATGCCAAAACTTTCTAGGTTAAAAAAATGCAGTAATTATTTTGTATTATTTTCTTTAAATATAGTTGACAACTCTGTTACATTTCTAAATTAATGTTTAATTGATGCTTACTATCAGAATGAAGTAAATTGCCACTACTATGTTTTGTGGGTAAATTTAAATGCTTAAAAAATATATTTTTTTTAATCTTTAAACATTTAAAAGAAAACTTTTTTACTGTAGTAATAGACAACTTTACTAGTACCTGAACTGTAGTAAATAGAAGAGAGTGTCTGGATGTTTTTAGAAACTTAATTCTGTTTTACCCTAAATATTTTTTTGAGTCACAGGAGGTGAAAACAGCGGGTTTGTTATTTAGTAGAATATTATAACCATTTAACTTGTTAACTAACCATTAACTAACTGTATTTTCTTGAAAGTGTTGTAACTTTAATGCGTTTTTCTTGTTAACTTCTATTTTATCTAAAGTGATTATAGTAGAATGCAGGATTGCCTAATTCTCAGTGTGAACACAGACCTGTTCTTTGCAGGGTGAGGAGTGGGAAGTACTTGGAGACCTTTTAATAGTTTGGGTACTGCCGTTCTCTCAGCAAAAAGGGAACTAGTGTGGAGTCCCTAGGGAAAAGCAAGTGAGAAATTAATCTGATATTGCCATGACTTGTTCCATTAAACGTGCTCTCTTGGGCTCTAAGTGGTGCTAATAAAATGGATTGGTAGAGAGAAGTTGATGCTTAAGCCTTAGTGTCTGCCCCATATATATTTATTCAGGAAGCAGAAGTTTCTTCAGGCACATCCTAACCTGATGTTAGTCCCATAAACTGTTAATGGTCGGAGGACATATTTTGATTCAGTTTTCTCTGCAAGGAATAATAGGACTTTATTTTATGCTTAGAACCACTTCATGATGGTAGTCACAGACAACTGTGAAATGAACAGGTTGTCTAACTCATGTAAGTTGGTGGGTAAGAGTAGGTGTGTGAAGACCAAATGCAGGCTCCTGAGAGATGCCCAGCTAGAACGTGTGTTTACTACAGTGAAGTGCATAAAGGGACAAACAGTTTATTTGCAGGGAAGTCACCTAAGGGGAACTGATAGAGGCCCATACAGAAAAACACAGTCTGATAGACAGTCTGATAAATCTAGAATTTCTGAGCTTTCACCTGTTTTCTGTGAAAAACATATGTTATTCCTTTATCTCCAGAAATCCTTCATTATGTATTACTATTTCTCCTTTCTGATGCTATTGAATTCTTTTAGAACAGGAGAACTGTACACGGGTATTACATGTTATAAAGCTCTCTGAGAGAACTGGAAGAAACACATCATGCATGGATGGATGTTACAGCTCTCGTGTTGAGCTAGTTTTGTACCATCTACTGGATGAGATCTTGAATTACATTGAAGTAATGCAAGCTTCTACTCAGAGATTTAGGTACTGCCTTGCTGCAAACCTAGGTTGATAGGGAGATAGAGAAACTTTCTTCTTACTAGGATCTTTAAAAACAAAATGGGAAATAAGGGATTTGATGCGGTTTACCTCATATTATTATGCAGAAAAGTCATTTCCAAATGTTTCCTTAACCTGATTTTCTACAGTCCTGCATGCCATTCTTATAATGGTTCAAGCAACAACCCTTAACGTGGCCTTCAACTCCCACAACAAGTCATTGCTTACCATCATGATGTCAAATAATGTAAGTATGGCATGAGTTTAACAGCTCTCAATACTTTTCTACTACAGAAATAGATGGAAGAGTTGAAATACCTCTGTGCCATACTTCCACTTCATTTTATTCTGTGGAACCTATTGGAATAGTGTATAGAGAAACTTTATATTATAGTCACTCTAGGGTTTTTTTTTTTTCGGTCTTCTTCGTTGTAGTATATGATATTGCATATTTTCATAGTCTTTGCCTGATAACCTGATACTGATATTGGTTTGTGACCAATGAAAACTAACTAACTGTTTTTAAAAATTGCAGTTTGTTGAAATAAAAGGAAGTGTTTTCAAGAAGTTTGAGAAGAACAATCTTTTTCAAATGTCAAATAGCGGTATGTATAGCTCTGCTAATCAGAAGAAACTGAAATAAGAAATCTTTTTTGTTACTTTTATAATAATTTTACTTCATATGAATAAGCATTCTGAGTTGAATTCCAGGGCTCCTCTGTTACTACTTGGTTCTGTAGCAAGAAAAAAGAATTCTAATTCTAGGAACACTGATAAAACACCTACTTTTTAAGACATTCAAACAACTTTTCAGCCTTGTGCTCAATTTATTTATTAAATGGTAATTTAAAATATAAATTACATCATCTAGAGTTTCAGAGTATAGGCATTCTGAAAAGTTTCATCTCTTTGTAAAGTTGACTGGTAGGATGCTGTTGATACTGACCCCATATACAGAAAACATACTTTTTGGCAATTTTGAGGATGCTTCTTGAAATCAAATTTAAAAAAAATAGCATAATGAGGTAAAATGAAATAGCTGGCTAGTGACAAAAGTATAAGGAAAGAGTACATGTTTCCTGAGATGATTTTAAAGTGACATGTTAGGAAGGTAATAATTGTCTCTTCATCAGTGAGAGATCAATGAGAGAACACACTTGACTCTCCTGTTGCAAAGATGACTCTTTAGTTGATTCAGATCTTAAAATAAATGAGGGAAATGCTAATAGAAATGGTTCATAATTTCCTCCATAAAAAGACAGTTGGTGATAGCATGGTAGAAGATATGTTTTATCAAGATTTTATTGCTAAGCTCTATTATTGAAGATCCATAATGGTGATACTGGGTCTCTGTTTGTCACTCAGTGGAAGAAGTGATGCCGTTCATAATGCCAGGGGGATAAGGAAGTAGATACAAGGGTGCACAGAACCAGCTATTTCATTCCTTACAAACTGATAGCTGTTTTTCCCAGAGCATTTAGAGCACTCGTGGATACTGCTTGTTTTGCTTTTCTCTCTCCTAATAGACATAATATTGAGAATGTGTTTTTTTATCTTCTGAAATAAAACTGAAGTAATAATGATCAGTTCATACTAAAGGTGTGGTGCAGTCAATCTGTTCATTTTTTGGTGGTAATTGTGTTGTCCTTTCAGTGTTTTACTGCTTGCACCAGAAACAGTTGTGCATCTTGTCTTGGCATACTATATGTGTTCTGATGCTATTTAAAATTCTTCTTTGTCTGCTAATTCAAAAAGAATTTAAAAACTAAAAGAACTCCTCCAAAAATGAATCCATAAAAAAGTCCATAAAAAATAATTGAACAGATTGTAAGATGCAGCTTAGTACTTAGATAACTAATAAATGCAAAATATATTTTTGGTATTGGAAGTTGAAGCAGATCTTGTGACTGGGTAGTTGTTTGAGACAGCAGCTAAAGAACCTGATTTCAGCTCTCCCTGCAGCTCTGGCTTGTCAGCTGCAGCAGAACCACTTCAGCAGTGTTGCCTTCATCTGTGGGCAGACTTGCACAGGAGAAAGCTGTTACACAGGAGACTTAAACTTTAGCTTTTACTTTAGCCAACAAAAAAAAAAGAAAAAGAAAAAAAATCACTAAATCTTGATTGTCTAGTCTTTATTTGAAATAAATACCTGCAAGCTGTTTCTGTAGCATTTCAGGATTAGTGAATAAGGAGACTGTAATTACAATGAAAAGCTCTTTAATTGTTCTTGAAAGCCCAGCATGCTGCTTGCCTTTATGCTTTTAAATCTACCTTATTTTAATTTCAAGCTGTGCTCCAAACTATTTTTTGAAAAGCATGGTGGTTATCTCTTATCATGAAGTACTTGGGTGATACATTGTGTTATTTCCCTTATTTGACCAATTAGTAGATTATTCCATGATTTTAAATCTTGTGTCTTAAAAGCTTAACTTTATTTACAGTGTTTCTGGAACTTCAGTTTGTTCCTTTTCTACATTTAGTAATTTCTTTCACTTATGCCTGTTATTTCATTTCCTTTTTATCTATAGATTGTGACTTACAGTCACTAATCTGTGATAGTGACCTGTGCAAATTACTTGAAATGAGACAGACGTGTTGTTTCAAAAACCTGAGCAAATGATCTGTGGGAAACATCATTGACCTAAGATTTGTGAAGTGATACAGAATAAGCATGCATACATATCTGCATGCACATAAATGAGTGCTGGAGTAACAGCTTTTTTGCTTTTCACTAGATATAAAAGAGAGGTTCACCAATTATGTGCTGCTGCTAATCGTATGTCTAAGAAATATGGAGCAGTTCTCATGGAATCCAGGTAAGTAAACCAGTATAAAAATAAAATTCACAGTAACAAATTCTCAAGGCATAGGTAACTGAAGGCAACCACATTTCTTATTTATCATGGCAATCTGAAAGATAGAGAATAAAGGTAACTCTGAAATGAGGAATCTTGACTTCTCAGACATTTCAGATTCTCATTTCTAAAACTTAGTTTTCTTGTAACAGATTTCTGACAATTCCTACTACCCTTCCCTTTCTTGAAATTGCATTGAGGATCTAGACTAATTTATTTTGTGAGGCTATTTGAGATGGAAATGTGTAAGGTTCTGTAAAAAATTATATGTTTGTAATTTAATCTTTGGGTTTTAATACTGTATCGAATAAATATTGAGTCAATATTAGTTAATAAGGAGTATTAAAATTAAATAAAGAATATTTAAAGGGTTTGTTCCAAATCTGTGTGATGTATTCTGATTGAACGTTACCAGTTAACTTACATCTTACATTAAGCATCCAAGAGGCTAAAACTGATGGTGCTTTGTCTATTCCTCCTCTATACTGAGCACCTACTATCTCGTATGTATAAAGACTGTCTTTTTAGTCCAAAGTTATGCATTTTTAATGGCCATAGAATCTGGTCCTAGCTGTGGTGTAATTGCACAGTGATGCTCTAGAGCAACTAAGAAGGTAGAAAGAACTTGCCCAGGAACTGCTGAGTGGTGCCATCAAGTTGCAGGTGCTTTGGACTCTGAGGGGCTTCATCTGCTGAACACAAGTCTTGCAACTGGCATTTTGAGTATTGGTGTCAAATTAAATGGACCAACTCGTGTGTTTTCAATCTTCAGATCACCTTTGGGTGTTATTCCCAGATGTTTGCATGGTGGTTGCTTCAGAAATTGCAGTGGACATTGTGAAACACGCCTTCATAACAAAATTCAACGACATCACAGCAGATGTAGGTATCCTTGTTTTTGAAGGCTGAATGCTATTTTATTTTGCTATTTTTTTTTTTAAAGTTGAGGTTGAACCTGGGCAGAAAATGTAACTGTTTGTTAGTATCTTTTATAGGATTGTTTTGGGCAGAAAAGTCAGTTGGTAATTTCCTGATACAGTAGACTTTCAAAGATGTCCTTAACGTGCAACAAACCCCTCTGCTTCTGAGCTGGCATTTCCAGATCCATAAACTAGTTTAAATGGGTGTGTAACAATTCACATAATAGTCACAACTCCTGTAACTAGCAGATCATTTTGTGAAGCAATTGCTAGTTCCGTTTACAGCATTCTATTTTTTCATTTTTGCAGACAGCTTGTGCATTTTTTGCTAAACAAAAAATGTGATCATGGGTTAAAATACAGGCTTATTTTTCTTTATTGGGAGATTGCTGAATTTTGCCTGTAGGTGAAAGGTGGAATCTGGAGACAGAAATATTTTCCTTTTCCCTTGTCCTTGCAGCAGTAACACAGAGTAGGTTGGCTGTTTGTTCCCTGTTCATACAATTTCTTAGGATGTCCTCTGTTTAACGTAGTAGATGAGGTCACTTACTGTGCAGTAACGTGACATGATACATTGGCCATTTCTCTTGAACGTTCATGTGTGAATTCAAGTGAATTTGGCCAATTTGTGAAGAGTTGAATTAGTGTGTTTTTCACTGTTAAAACCTCTCTTCAGTAAATGAGGTCAGAACTTGGAAGTGCTATCATTTGCAGCATCTCTAAAGGAACTGTATTGTGTGCTGTAGAAACAAGTTTAATAGATGTACTTAATAAGCTCCCTTATGCCAGAGGCATTTATGCATGCCCTACTTTCATATAGAAAGTGCAGAAAAGAGAAATAATGAAGTAATGCTGGCCAAAAATATAGCATGCCTCAGTGTGCTGAAACAGCTGGGGGGGGTGGCAGTTGTTTGCAAGGTTTATTTAACAAACCCTCTATTTTATAGTTTGAAATATTAAAAGTTTTATGGCTGCTAGACCTGATTTTTAAGTTCTGAGTACCTGTAGTGCAAGTTGCTCTGTCAGTTATTCCTAAAATAGATACTTTGCTGTCTTAACTAAAAAAGACAAAGAGCTGCTTACATCTCCCTATTGTAGGGGGTCCCTTGCTTAGTAACTTTTTTAATATGTTTGATTTGATTCCTAGTCTTTATGTAGCTTAAGACAAATGAATTGCATTACAAGGTGAGCATTACTTCTCTCATTTTGTAGTGTTACTGATTCTGCTTAAATTGATAAGAAATACTAGCATAAAGTTTCATTCAGATCCTAAAACCTTGCAATGTTGTTTATGTATGTGCATGTTTGTATCTATATTGTAGAACTTACCCGAGTGATTTTACCATAGAAATACAGCTTAATCTGTGAGTGAAGGATGAGCGAAGGATACAGTTACACCTCCTGAAAACTAGATCCTTCAGTAATTGCATAAACACTTAAAATACTCCTACTACAGAACTATGTCATTAATAAAACTCTGTTGCTTCTACATGGTGTGATAACAAAAATTAATCACACATCTGACGTGCTGGATTTTTTCCAGGTCTACAGTGAGTATAGAGCCAGTCTTGCGTTTGACCTTGTTAGCAGTCGACAGAAAAATGTAAGCCTGAAAATCATGGCATCATTTATTAACCAGCATAATTGTTATGGGGAAAGTACCTTTTTTTTTTCTCCCTGTTCTCATTTTTGTCTTGTTCAGGTCTTTTGTGATAGGCTTTACTTGAATTATTTTTAAGAGAAGACTTCCAAATACACTGATAATCAGGATGAGTAATGCGTTTTTGTTTTTTTGGAGATGGGTGGAAATTAAGTAGGCTGAAGAAGACTTTCTTGAGAAAACTTTAAATGATGTTTTTCTCATTTTAAACTACATTATATCAAAGCACAGTGTTAATTAGAGCTTATACTATTTCTTCGCACACAGCCTGTGCAAATGTTTGTTATAAATGTCTTTTAACATGCCT